>APFE031601489.1:72822-141298 GCA_000404065.3 Pinus taeda | reverse complement strand
ATAAGCCTTGCTTGTCTCACTATACCCAATAAAAATGCATAACTCACTCTTTGCATCTAACTTTTTTCTATTTTGATCAGGTACATGCACATAAGCCAAACAACCAAAAACTTTGAAATGATTAACATTAGGCTTTTTTTTATACCAAGCTTCATAAGGAGTCATATTTTCCAGTGCACTGGTAGGGCTACGGTTGAGGATGTATACTACTGTAGCAACTGCATCTCCCCAATAAGAGTTGCTCAATCCCTTAGTTTGTAGCATGCATCTTGCCATTTCAACCACAGTACGATTTTTTCTTTCAGCTATGCCATTCTGCTGGGGTGTGTATGCTGTAGTATGCTGCCTCTTGATGCCATTCACATCACAAAAATTTTGGAAAGCTTTTGAGCAGAATTCTCCTCCACGGTCAGTCCACAAACATTTGATCTTGCATCCTCTCTCATTTTCTACAAGGGATTTGAACTTCTTGAATGTATCTAGGGCTTCACTTTTGGCTTTCAAAAAATATACCCAACAATTTCGTGAGTAATCATCAATAGAGGTGATGAAATATGATGACTTACCCAAACTCTTAGTCTGCATAGGACCACATATGTCTGAATGAACAAGCTGAAGTGGGTGATGAGCTCTCCATGCACTACCCTTTGGAAAGCTTTCCCTTGCATGCTTTCCTTTAGCACATCCTTCACAAACCTCCTTATGCTCTTCTACCTTAGGCAAACCAGAAACTAATGCATGTGAGGTTAGAAACTTCAAACTCTGAAAATTTAAATGCCCATACCTGAGATGCCATAACCAACTTGAATCCTCATAAGCCATATTAGCAAGATTGCTGTTATGTTCATCAAACCTCAAGGGAAACATCCTATTTCTTGTCATAGGCACAACAGTGATCACCCTATTTCCCTTATTCTTATCATAGATAGTACATGTCTTATTTTCAAAGACTACTCTATAATTTTTCTCACAGAGTTGCCCAACACTCAACAAATTATGCTTCAATTGTGGAGTATAATAAATGTCATGAATACTCTTTGTACCTTCTTTTGTTTGGACCTCCATAGCTCCTTTGGCAGCAACCTCCAATGATTTATCATCACCAAGCTGGATCTTGGATTTGAAACTTCCATCCTTTGCTGAAAACAACTTCTCATTCCCTGTCATATGGTTAGAGCATCCAGAATCGAGGTACCAAACATCTTTACTAGTATTTTCACCTTTGGCATAAGATAAAAATAAGTGATCTTGAGGATACTCACTACTTTCTTGAGCATAATTAGCATTTTTACCTTCTTTCAATCTGCATTCTCTTTCAAAGTGACCATACCTGTTACAATGGTAACATTGAACATTTCTCTTATCAAATCTACCTCTACCTCTTCCTCTAAAACTACCTCTTCCACTTGAGCCACCTCTTCCTCTACCTCTTGAATAATTTTGGTTTTGCCATTTACCTTGACCTTGATGGATTTTGGTGCTGCTGCTACTTGCATCTTCATTCTTTGTAATTTGTAATTTAGAGGAAAAAGCTTTCTCTACAGCTTCAAAACTTTCCTTCAATCTTTCTTCATGAGACATCAAAGAACCAACCAATTCATCAAACTGTAGTTTTGTTAAATCCTTAATTTCTTCCATGATTATTGCAACATGATTCCATCTATGTGTTAAATATCTCAATACTTTTTTAATTAAAACTTCATTACTTACAGCTTCTCCAAGTGTAGCCATTTTATTGACCACATCTTTGACTCTCACACAATAGTCACTGATACTTTCAGCTTCTTGCATCTTCAAATTCTCGAAATCTCGCTTCGATGTCTGAAGCTTGACCAACTTAACTTGATCACTACCTTGGTAAGCTTCTTGTAGAGTCTCCCAGGCAGCTTTGGCAGTTTTTGCTCCTGATATTCTTGGAAATAAGCTCTTATGAAGAGCTATCTGAATGTGAAACAAAGCTTGAGCATTCTTCTTCCTTGCTTCCTTTCTTGTTGTTCTTTCATTGGCTATAAGAGCATTCCAATCAGCTAGCTCCTCATATCCTGATTCAACAATCTCCCACAAATCTTTTCTAATAAAAAATGTTAGCATCTTAATGCACCAATAATCATAATCGTTCCCATCAAATTCTGGAACTAGCATCTGGTTAGAATTCAACATGATTAACTTTGGCGAAATTCCAACAATACAACTTTAACCCAAAATAATTTAACCTGCTCTGATACCACTTGTTGTATATCAAATGAATTATTTTAAGCACATTAAGAAGCTAACAGTACTATGAAGAACAATACATAAAAAATAGATAAAACAATTAAAAGACCAATGTGTGAGCCAAAAAAAAATGCTGTAACTTTCATATATGATTCAACTGCTAACTACATTATTAAATAGGAAAACTAATACTAAAATCAACTCTGGAATAATTCTACTGCAATTACCACTAATTTTTAGCACTTTCCAGCAGCACTGACAACCCCAACAATCTGCTGCTTTAATCCCTAACAATCTGCTGCTTTATTTTTGCAGAGAACACAAAATCTGCTGGCTACTTTGTCAACTAATTACATAACTAATTAAGCATTAATTCTAACATGAATCTCCAAAAAAAATTATTATAGACAACTCATTCCTGAACATTGTGTCTTATGTACGAAGCATTTTGAAATAGCTAAGGAGCATTGGGAAGCCATTAATCAAGCAATCGTAAACAGGTGATGAGATGGCATTTCCATCCTCGTGGTGTATTTAATCAAAATAATTCCAACAACATGCAGGAAGTACGGGAGATTTATTTTCTCTTCCCTATAAATTGACAGCGTCCTCTACATCCATTGCATTGCATACAGAGAAGAAATACATATCGTATATCTGCATATGGTGCAGGCCTTTGCCTTCTTGTTGTTCTGTGTTTGAACATATTCTGTTTATATACTCGATTCATGTGTCAGCAGCTGCCATGGATTCTGCAAGAGAACTATTTCTCTTTGGTTAATGGTACTTGTTCAGGTATTGAGTGTTCGTCGATATTGCCATTGACGATATACTATTATACTTTTCATTTAGTTTGGCTGTTAGAAGTTTTATTTTATATTTATAGCTCATTCCTGTATGTGAGACAGATGTGTGTGCAACCTGCCAAGGTTGGAGCTTCAACCACAATTCGGGTGAGTGCAATTCTACCAGTATTTAAAGCACAAGTTATATTGATGAACATACATATAACTGATGACATTTCGTTTCCGTTTTCCATGGTTTCAGCTCCAATGAAAGGGGTGAACAGATGCTTCTGCAGACCATAGGTATATTGTCTCAAAGTTATAATATGTCATATTTTATTATTTATAATGGTTGGATTTTATCATTTATTTAGTTTTTTGTTTCCTGTGAATTTATCTTCATGTTCACTGCTGCTTCAGGATTTACTTGACAGTTCATTGGTCCTTTCAGCAATCATTTTGTCGTTTGTGATCAGTTTCGGTTTTTACCCTAACGGCATTTTGTGTCCGCTAATTGTGCTGCTATCTTCGTCAACTTTTGCTTTTCAATTCAAGCTTATATTAGGGATATTTTGTTGTTTCCTGAACTTTTTCATGGTTTATCTTTAATATCTATAACTCCTATGATTGTTTGCTGTTTAAACTTGAGTAGTTTAAACTTGAGTATGAATTCAGGGCTGATCCTTGGCATCAGTGGCTCTTTTAATTGTCGAATGCAGATTGTCAGGCAGAATGTAGACGAAGATGCGCAAAAGCATCCCGCCAAAACATGTGTTTAAGAGCCTGCGGTACATGCTGTGTCAGATGGAATTGTGTTCCTCCTGGCACATCTGGAAACGAGGAACTCTGCCCGTGCTATGCCACCCAGCGAACACATGGCAACAAACCCAAGCGCCCGTGAATATATGATACGCAGTTCCACACACTATATAGATATGTGTGATTAAATAAAGCTCGGAGCTGATCCCTTGATTAGTAGATGTAAATTTTGGGTGAATAGATTTGCATAAATATTTACTATGAACAAATGCTTATCAGTATTGGTTTCCATGTGAAACGAAAATTTGAAAAGCAGCCGAAATTTGAAAAGCAGCCTCTAATGTAAATTTTGGGTGAATATATTTGCATAAATATTTACCATGAATAAATGCTTATCAATATTGGTTTCCATGTGAAACGAAAATTTGAAAAGCAGCCGAAATTTGAAAAGCAGCCGAAAAAGTGTGGGGTTGTGAAGCGTGATACTCCTTCAATGACAAAAGTGTGGTGTCGAGGGCAACAATCCTCGAAGGATAGAAGTGGGTGCAAGGGCTTTAGATTTCTCAGGGGGTGAAATGATTTATCAATATATAATGTATTATGTTATTGTATACTGAATTAATAATTCATCTTTATGAGTTACAGCTGATGGACTATGACTCTGATATTAACCATCAAATCTCATTTCTTTTCTGATTTACAGCTGATGGCCCTTGACTTTGATATTAACCATCATATATCGGTTTTTTAAGGGACACTTTCTTCGTTTTGTTTAAAGGGACTCTATCATTTTGTTTAAAGACAAGACATTAAGATAAGATATTTTGATAGTATTTTTGTTCTTCCGGTATTTAGAGTTTTATTTTTTTAGGGTTTTAAAATATTGTTGTTTTTTTAATTAAGTTAAATTAAATTTTTATTTTAATTTATTTTGTTTTAGTTTTAAATATGTTATTTTGTTTAATGATATGATTTAGTTAATTATTTCAATGTTATGAAATATTAGGTAAATCATAAAATTTAAAGTTTAAATTTCCTTTACAAATAAAGAAGAAAATGTTAAAACATATTATATTTTGGTTAAACAATTTTTTTCTAAATAATAAAAAAATAGAAATTCAGTCCTTTATTTCCTAATGAAGGAAATATTTATTAGATAGAAAACCAATCAATATTTCTAAAAACAATATATATTGAATTTTAGAAAATACCTTACCAATTTTTTTCTCAATTTTCTTTTTATGAAAAAAAAATTACTTATAAATAAACCTTTTATTTGAAAAAATTACTTATAATAACTTTTATTTGTTTATATAAATATTCATTTTTAGGTAATCCAAATTTTACATATTCTTTAATATTACATACTCTTTAAACCAAGCAAAATATTACAAACATCTCTATTTTAATAACTTACTGTATATTTTTATTTAAAAATATTTTTAAAAAAATATAAAAAATTATTAAAAAAATTATCTTTGTCGTTACCAGTAACTTTCAAATTCCATTATATAGTTAACTACTTTCTATTATAAATTTATATATCATTTCCCAAAAAACAATTATTAAAATTTCATTCTATTATTTTAAAATTTTATAGGAAATATAATTTAATATAATTTAATATAGTTCTAAATTTAATTACATGGTTATACAAACTTTCCACATAATATATTAAATATATATAGTATATTGGTTATATATATAAAATAATATGTTTTAATAAATATTTAAATGTTTTGAAAATTAATATAAAATATAAAGTAATTACTCTTTACTTTACAAATTTATGGATAAGAATATATGATGATGATGATGGTTAACATCCACTAAGACTAAACTTTGGTCTTTCCCACTTAAAGAAATGAATTATTTAGTTTGATTTATGATTTTATTCTTATGCTCCAAAAGTTTGGAGAGAAGCCTCTTGAGCTCACTATAATTTTGACATATTAGAAGGCTAGGAAGGTCAATATTGCAACAAAGAGGGAGTGGTTTTCATCCTCCTATTCTCAAAGAGATGGCACAACCTTTCCATCCATGGTGTTTTAGGAACTACCCAACTACCAGTTTCATTGTGGAGATAATGAGATTTCAATCTAATCTTTGGCTATATTAATATTTTTCTTTGAGCTAGTTAAAAAAAAAAAATACTTTGATCTTCTAGGATGGGATTGATGACCACCTTATAATATCTTTATTTTCTTATTTTCTTTTACATAAATCGCTTATTTTATGTTATACATTTAGTTATCCCTGTTTATTAATTTCAGCTTAGCTTATTGAAAAATCTAAATTGTAATTTGTGAATGAAATCTATGTAAATATAGAATGACAACTATGTAAATATAGCATAACCTCAAAATTTTAAATATTTAATTTCAAAAAATTTTATATATAAAATTAGATAAAAAATTTAAAAAATATACTATATAATATAATTTTTTTCAGGATTTCACACATATTTAAATTTCAATTTCAATTCAAATATATATTTATGAGCAGATTTAGAAGGCTCAATTGGTAGTTGTCGAAGTAATGAGATTACATCTCCCTTTTCCGTAGTTAAAGTTGCAAAGGAATGGGATGAACATGATGCTTATGAAGAATATAGGTATATGCTCTATTTTATTATCTATTTTTTATAATTGTGGGACTTTATCATTTATTTAGTTTTCACTTTCCTGTGGATTTCTCTTAATGTTCACTACTTCTTTAGTATTTTCTAGTCAATTTATTGTGGTTTTAGCAATCCTTTTGTGGTTTGGAATCGATTTCATTTTTGACCTTAATGCTGGTTTGTGGATGATGTTGTTATCATTGCAAATATAAGATAAACAAATGTAACAAATAAATACAATTAAAAAAAAATGTTCACTACTTCTTTAGTATTTTCTAGTCAATTTATTGTTGTTTTAGCAATCCTTTTGTGGTTTGGAATCGATTTCATTTTTGACCTTAATGCTGGTTTGTGGATGATGTTGTTATCATTGCAAATATATGATAAACAAATGTAACAAATAAATACAATTAAAAAAAAATCTATTTATCGTGAATGTATTAACCTACATATTCGTAATAATTTGGATTTCATATATGGTGAATCCATCAAGTAAATAAAGTGTTAATCCATGGATACGGATTGCACATAGAATAAAATACTTACCATTATGATTAAAGTCATAACCTGTGTAAACAAATATTTTCAAATAAATGAAAGGATATGGCGCCCTTCCCAACCTCAGGCGGTTCCCAAGTGTACCATGGATGGCCACACGCTAAACAAAGAAACAAGAGTCATTAATGACGAGATACAACAAACGTAGCTCCACACTGACCGTCGATATGAGTGGATCTGACGGTGCCGGATTGTTAGGGTTATACCTAACCAACTTACACCTCTATGGCCCATACTCTGTCATTTTTCGACGATTGAGTTGGGTTCTTTCTCTGCAGCAGATAGCTTTTGCGATAGTGGAGAAGGTTTGAACTCTGTCCTCATGGTCGCTGGCTTCTCACGATGAAACAGGTAAGGGAACTCTCTTAAGGTTTATTTGTCCACTGCATTCATAATATGTAGATTTCCTTTGAAGGGTTAAGGTATGGTAATTGACTATGCATGGTGGTCTGCAGTGCTGGCCTTAGGCTTCCGCGCTCAGCGATGCTAGAATATTCGGCTCTCCGGAGGCTGGACAGATATACGTCGCTAATGGTCGAGGTAATCCATTCTTAGACTTGTGAAAGGTTGTTCCCTTTGAATGTATTCATGGTGTTGATCAACGATCTAAGCTAGGGTAACTTGGTTTGAATTGATAGGATGGCAACGAGGGTTTTGAGATTACATTTCATCCACAGGTATGCCTTATCAATCATTCACTTGTCTTTTTGTTCAGTTTAAGATTTTGGGTTTCAAGCCCTCAACTCCGAACATATCTGCTTGATACAGGTATGTTGTTGCCCTTGGTTTATTTGGAAAACAACATTCGAAGGTCAAATCCTCACCAGGTTCTTCATCGTATGCACATGTTGGGTCTCCTCCGGCTATGATACTACTCCTAAATTTCTCTGAGGTTGGGGATGGGATTCGATGGTTGTTTCATGGTTTATGGCTCATGGGTCTAGGTCAAAATTAGGATTAAGGGTTTTTCATGGTTTTACATATATTTATATATCAACTCTTTGATACTTGATTAAATTTTTTTAGCTCAAATAGAGTAGGTCTGAAGTAATATTTATTATTGGTGTCTTTTAATTGCCCTACGTGGCCAAATGTTGAATTAAGCTCGTAATACTTCCTTGCAAACAAATGCTCTATAAATTTCTATTATTGTTCATGAGGTTTCTTTGATATTAATTCTCTATTTCTGATTAAAGATATTCATTTTATGAAAATAAAAAAAATTCTCTATTTCTAATTAAAGATATTCATTTTATGAAAATAAAAAATATGAAGCTTGGTATTCGTAGTATTTATCGATTGTAAAGGATATTCTTGGAATTTTCTGCCCGATTGGAATTTTCTGCCCGATAGGAAATGCTTTTTATTTCTAGTATCTTGTAGGAATACGATAGAGATAACATTGGTTGCAAAGGCTAAAACTTTTTTACTGGTCTTGTAATTTTATGTTATATGTATGAATATAAAAGATTATAAAAGATACCTCGCTACGCTAGTTATGAATCATAGTTATGGCTTATCTATACTCATTCTTGGATCAACTTGTTTTAATTTTCTAATTGATTCCTTACCACTATTAGCCAATGAATACTACTATAATATTGATTCCGAATCTGCACATAAATTTATTTTATCTAATTTGGTTAATTGATTGGTTTTTACTATAAAGGGACCCACAACTTCCTTCCCTAATTTGTTTATGAATGTATATAAGTATATGTGCAGTCATTTATCTTATTTTTACAATCCTAAATCTATCAATAATAAATTCAGACCTGCATAGTTAACCAGTTCACTCAACCAGTTCACTGCTATATGTTATGTCTTGAACATTTGAACTTATGAGACACCTAAACATTTACTCATGAGAGTTTAAAATTTACTTATTTGTTTAGCGGACAATTATTCTTCAGAAGATCATTGTTTTACTTATCTGTATGAAAGTCTCTTCCTCTCAATCATGAGTCTCAAGATTACATCAAGACTCTACCCCGAGCGCTTTCTGTGTTCTGCACTAAATTAACCAGCTATAGTGAATACCTTGTCCATCAAGCTTTCCACCTAGCCTCAAGTCCTATACTTTCTATTGACTATTCTTATTCTGTAAAATCCCACTGGCTTTTTCCTTCCCTCTCCCACCTTTATGATTATTTTCCCTCTCTTCCCTTTTCAAGGTAGAGAGTAATTGCCTTTTCTTGGTAACCATTTCTTTTAACTACATTAAACAATTGCTATTTTATTAAAACATCATTACCAAAAGTTTTGGTAAGCAGAGCACATATGGCACTCTAGCCTTAGTTGGCTAATATTAAATCATTAACATGTAATAAAGTCTAATTTAACATTTAACAAAATTAAATTACTAATTTTATTCCTTTTATGTGACTTGGGGATGCTACATCTCCCCCCCACCATATGAGGAAAACCGCCCTTGTTGTTCTCTCTATTTTCTGAAAACAAGGATGGATAAGTATCCCACATAAACTCCTCCTCTTCTCAAGTGGCCTCTTCCGGACCAAAGTGCTTCCATTGAACTTTAACCTCGGTGATGGCTCGCTTCCACAAGTTGGTTTCTCTCTGGTCAAGAATACAAAGAGGTTACCCCAGGAATTTTCCTTCTGGTTCGACTTGAATCTTGTCCCAGTCAATAATGTGTTGATGATTATACACATATTTTCTTAGTAGGGACACATGAAACACATTGTAAACCTGAATGTGGCTTGGCAGCACTAGCTTATAAGCCACTGATCCAACTCGCTCTAAGACTTGGAAGGGTCCATAATATTAGGGGGCTAATTTAGCACAACCTCGCCACTGTAAGGAACTCTACCAGGGCTTCACCCTTAGATAAATGTGATCCTCAGGTTGAAATTTCGTGTAAGTTCTTTTTTTATCCACATACACTTTATGTCTATCTTGAGGCACTCGAAGATTTTGTCTAACCTTCTTCACGGTTTCCTCCATCTCTACTAGCATGTTAGGACCCAATGCTAGCTTATTAACTTAGTTATTCTAGTCCATTGGTACCCTACACTTCCTCCCGTATAACACCTCAAATGGGCTCCTACCTAGAGATTTGTGATGCCCATTATTGTAAGCAGATTCTACTAAATGGAGGTAATCATCCCACTTGAGATGAGGTTGATTCGTTATAAACATGCATAGCATGTCCTCCAATATTTCATTCACCCATTCGGTCTGCCCATCTGTTTGGGGGTGGTAAGCAGTACTAAATTGGTTCTGGGTACCCAATCCTGAAAAGAGAGTCTTTCAAAATTTGTATGTGAATTTCACATCTCTATCAGAGATCACCACCTTGTGTATTCGATGTAAAGAAAAAATCTCCTTCATAAAAATATCTGCAATTCCCACATTTTTATATGTGGATTTCACAAGTGTGAAATGAGATATTTTACTCAATTTATCAACTATCACCATTATAGAGTCATTTTCTTTCCTTGTGCAGGGTAACGCAGTGATGAAATCCATCGATATAGTCTCCCATTTCCATTCGAGAATGGGCAATGGTTTTAACAACTTGACCGGATGTTGGTCCTCAACCTTTACTAACTGACACTGCAAGCATTTTCAAAATATTTTATGACATCCTTCCTCAATCCAAGCCAATAGTATCCTTTTTTGATGGTTGAAAACATTTTCTACCAACCGAGGTGTCCGCCATAAGGTTTTCTATGAAACTCATCAAATATCAGTTGTTTAACCAAGTTTTGGTTAGGAAAGTAAACTTTGTTCCGAAATGTAAGAAGGTTGTCAGATTTAATTTCAAACTTTGATTTTTCTTTATTTAACAAGTTTTATTTTGCCTGTTGCAAAAGGAAAGTGTACTCTGGATCTCTATTAGCTGCCTCTTTAACAATGTCAGGAATATTTGAATTTACTTGACTCATTTGAATCTCATAGACATAATATACCTTTCTCCTTAGGGTGTCGGCAACAAAATTTTCTTTCCATTTTAAATGTTTCATTTTGAAATCAAATTTACTCAGAAACACTATCCATCTAGCCTGGCGAGCATTTAAGCTGGGCTGATTAAAAAAATTTCTAAGGCTGCTATGATCTGTCAGCAGCAAAAACTTTTTTCCCAATAGGTAGTGTTGCCACATTTTCAGTGCATGTACCACTACTGTTAATTCAAGCTCATAAGAGGAGTAACTTTGTTCGTAATCTTTTAACTTTCGAGACTCATCAGCGATCACCTTTCCTTCTTGAGTTAGTACCCCACCATCACCTTCTTTGCTTGCATGAGTCCAAACCACGAAGGACTTTTCCAAATCTGCTACTTTTAACACCAGTGTAGTAGTGAGTAGATGTTTTAGTCTTTCGAAATTTTGCTAACATTCAATGGTACATTGGAAGACACACCCGTTTTTTTGTATAGAGGTCATTGGAAAAGTGATTTTTGAAAATCCCTTAGTGAACGTACGGTAGTATCCGGCTAATCCCAAGAATGATATGATATCAGTGACATTCTTTGGGGTTTTCCATTCCATGATTGTTTTGATTTTTTTTGGGTATATTACGATACCATCTTTCGATATATCATGACCAAAGTATTGAATATGATCTTTAAAGAAATCGCACTTGCTAAATTTGTCGTATAATTGATTCTCCCTTAGTGTCTGCAATATTGTTTGTAGATTTTCCTTATGCCCCTCCTGATTCTTAGTGTATATTAAAATATCATCAGTGAATATCAATACAAATTTGTCTAGCTATGGCTAGAAAATACCATGCATTAGGCTCATAAAGGGGGCTGGGGCATTTGTGAGGCCAAACGACAACACTACAAACTCGTAATGTCTATAATGAGTATGGAGAGTTGTTTTGCAGATTTCTTCTTCCTTTATTTTTATTTGATGGCAGCCAAATCTTAAATCAATTTTCGAGAATACCTTAGCTCCTTGCCCTTGATCAAATAGGTCATCTATACATGGCAAGGTGTAATTATTCTTAATGGTGAGTTTGTTCAATTATCAATAATAAATCCATAATTGTAAGGTTGCATCCTTTTATTGTGCAAATGGGATAGGGGCTCCCATGGGGACACACTAGGATGAATGTACTCTTTGTCCAAAAACTCCTGTAATTGCATTTTGAGTTCAGTTAACTCAGGTATGCTCATGTGGTACAGGACTCTGGATATAGGATCTACACCCGGAATTAATTCAATGGTGAAGTCAATATCACGCTTTGGTGGTAACCCTGGTATGGATTCTAGAAATACATCAATAAATTCTTGAACAATAGGAATGTCTTCGAGGGAGGTCATTTTATGTTTAATATTTGAAAATCCTACTTGAACAACATATACTTGACAACCCTTTTTAATACATTCTCTTAGCTAACTGGCATTAATGCGACATAACTTGGTATTGGTCTTAATTCCTTGGAGCCCCTTTCTTTGGCCTAGTTGATCAATGAAACTAATAGTTTTTTGTTTACTATCTACTAGGGACTAACACCTTTCTAGCCAATCCATTCCAATTAGCACATCATATGAACCCAAAGGAATTATATTAAGGTCTACATGAATGGATTGTCCTAAAATAGTAATGGGGCAACATTCAGTTTTCACAATTACTCTTCTTTTTGTCCCTATAGCTAGTTGTACTAGCCATGATTTTGAGAATTTACTACTTTGTAAATAACATTCCTCTACCACTTTAGCACTAACATAGCTTAAGCTAGCTCCGAGGTGAAATAAAACAAAGATGAGTTGCTTAGCAATCGTACCTTCACATTCGATCATAATGGGCTAGAATTCTACCCGGTGATCGTCTAAAGCAACATTAATTCTGGGCATACTTCTTGACACATCCCCAACCGTGGATGCCTCTTGCATGTTTGATAAAAAAAAAAATTCTTCCCTTATATGAGAATTTTTTGTAATAATGTGGTTCTCTGCATCCCCAACATGGTAGCAGATATTTTGGTTGCCGATCATTCACTAATTTGGTAACTCCTTCTCGCTGCCTATTTCTTGAATAAGCTATCCTTGATTGATTTCTAACTCGAAACCAATTGACGGACTTTTGCTTCATGTTTCTTCCATTAGCAAATCTGGAGTGATTATTTGGGGTCAAACTTCTGCCTTTTCTATTTGGACTCCCTTTTTCCCCTTCATTCTTTTTTTCATTTACTGGTAGCAAATGTGAGCTTCCCAAACAACAACATGAATGGTCCCATGTAGTCAAATTCTAATTTCGCCTAAATAAAATTGGGTAAACTACTGATAAAACACTGGATTTTGGCCTTCTCTTCTTCATGTAAGGCACATAATGCAACAGGAGAGTGAATCATGTCACGTATTCATCCATGGTAAAGGGGCCCAACCTTAACTAATGAAATTCCTTTTCCCTTTCATTATAATACCATTCAGGTAGATATTTATCCTTAAAATGTTTTTGGAACTCTTGCCAAGTGATCTTCTCCTCATTGATTTTCCTAACTGTTTTGATTTCTTCCCACCATAGGGTGGGCTTACATCTTAGTTGATAAACCGCCAACCATGCCTTCAATTTTTCTATGTACTCATAAATTTGGAAGTATTTTCCCATGTCAATTGACCATGCTTCTACTACTTCTATCGTTTCCCCATCGAAAAGTGATGGTTTGATCTTTTTAAACTCACCTTGTAACTCAATTTTTGTCTTTTCATTTTGTGCTACTCAGAAACATTACTGGAGCGTCCCTTCTAATCTTCCCCATGCCTATCTGAGTCACCGTTCTCTTCACCATGTTGAGCGATCAGGGTTTTCTCTTGATCCTCCACACTGGGGTCTGGATGTCATTGATTCTGTTGATTGGACCGACTCTTGAAAATTTTCTCTTGCTCTTCTTGTAGTCTTTGATTATATGTTCTTAAATTTATCATTTTGGCATGCAGTTGTTGAACAGTCTTGAGTAACATTGCATTATCTTGTTGTGACTCTTCACCCAGCTATATCCAAATATCAGTATTGGCATTTATATACGTGGTTCCAGGTGGGACGGTTAGTCCTTTGCTCTCTTGCATCTTCCTTAATTCCCTCTTTATTTATCTTTGTTCATACATAGATTAATTAGTGAAGAAAAGAAAGAAAGAAGCAATAAACATATTGATTTTCATTACTAATTTTATTCCCAAAGAGTCTCAGTATGTGAACTTGAGCTTTGATACCATTTGGAACAAATAAATTCAATAAAAATAAAACTTCTCCTTACCCCGAATATATTAACCTACATATTCGTAATAATTTGGATTCCACATACGGTCAATCCCATCAGGTAATTAAAGTGCTAATCCATGGATACAGATTGCACATGGCTTAAAATACTTACCATTAATATTAAAGTCATAACCTTGTGCAAAAAAATATTTTGAAATAAATGGAAGGATGTGGTGTGCTTCCTAACCTGGGCCGGTTCCCAACTGCATCACGGATGGCCACGCGCTAAACCAAAGAACAAGGATTATTAATGACTAGATACAACAAAGGTGTCTCCACGCTTATCGGGAATCTGAATGGATCTGACGGTGCCAGATCGTTAGGGTTATACCTAACCAAGTTACACCTCTCTAGTAGATACTCTGTCATTATTTTCCAATTGAGTTGGGTTCTTGCTTTGCAACAGATAGCCTCTGCGATAGAGGAGAAGGTTTGAGCTCTCGCCTCATGGTCGTTGGCTTCTCCTCATGACAAAACATGTAAGGAAACTCTCTTAATGTTTATCTGTCCACTGCATTCATAATATGTAGATTTTATTTGAAGAGTTGAGGTATGGTGATTGACTGTATGCAGTGGTTTGTAGTGTCGGCCTTAGGCTTTTGTCCTCAGAGAGGCTAGAATTTTCAGTTCTCTGGAGGTTGGAAAGATATATGTCGCTAATGGCCCATGTAATCCATTCTTAGACTTGCGAAAGATTGTTCCCTTTGAATGTATTCATGGTGTCAATCAAAGATCCGAGTCAGGGTAACCTAGTTTGAACTGATAGGATGGAAACAAGGGTCTCAAGATTACATTTCATCCATAGGTATGCCTTATCAGTCATTCACTTGTTTTGTTTTATTTATTTTAAGATTTTTGGTTTCAAGCCCTCAACCTAGAAGATACTTTCTTGATACAAGTATGTGACTACCCTTGGTTTGTTTGGAAAACAACACCCAAATATCAAATCACCACTAGCTTCTTCGTCATATGCACAGGTTGGGTCTCCTTTGGCTATGATACTACTCCTAAATTTCTCTAAGGTTGGGGATGGGATTTGATCACACTTTCATGGTTTATGGCTCATGTGTCTGGTTTAAAATTAGGATCAGGAGTTTTTCAAGGTTTTATATATATTAATATATATGTAAAACCCCTATTTTAAAAGGTGCCAGCCTACAAAAAACTCCACTCTTCCACGAGGGACCACATTTCATGAATTTTTCAGATTGGATGCTCTTGGATCACAACACCACAAGATGAAGGTCACGTGTCATCAAATTTTCACACTGGACCCATCAAATCCTTTTAAACTTAAATTGCATCAACAAATATTTAGTTAATTAGATCACTCACACCAGAAAATTGTGCTAAACCCAGAACCCTGCATCATCATCTAGAACCAGCTGTAACCTCAAAAATCATGCATTAGAGTGTATACGTTATTTGGTTAAACACAACTTGCATACGCTATTTCCCTTAACCCAACTTGCATATATCTCTAAAGATACTGAATCATAAACTTCTGAACCATAGACTGTACTAACAATCAATCAATTAGACTCAGTTTTCTTATACAACAGTTTTACGTTCAAATCTAAGAAGACTTCATTAATAAACAACAGTAAAACAACAAAATTTGATCAGAAAGATTAGTTAGATCTGAAAAGAAGCTTTTATTTTTGTATATGCTACTTGAAAGAGTTGAACCTGTATGTACACACCATTTGGGCGAGACGAACCTGCATACTGATCTACAAATTTTGACTTAGAAATTTGTTGCAATTCCAGACTTCAAACAAACCTAGGTCATAATAGATAACAAATAGAATAGGCACAAAACATGATATATGGTCTCAACCAATATCAGATCATTCAAGAATACATCATTTCAACTCTTATGATTCCTAATCCAATGTTGAACTCAAGGTTCATGTGAATATTTTAGATCCAGTCACAAATATAATCCTGCAACATAATATATACTTTAGATAGAAGTATTCCTTAGAATCTCATTGCTTGCACCCCTTGGCCTAATTATCTTCTCCTCCTTATATATTCTTAGGCCTTTCTTAATACCTTCGACCAAAACCAGTTAGGAGCAATACCTTGGACACAATACCTATGGTCAATACCTTGGACCAAATGCCTCAGACCAATTACCTTGGACCAAAATACATTGGATCAAATATCTTGGACCAAAAACTTGGTTTTCCAACATGTACGTGATTTTCTTCCTGTGAAAGTGTGTGTATACATTATACACCACTTTTGTTCTGTTAAATCGCATGTATACATGCCTTGGACAAAGTGAACCAGTGTATACCTCTCTTTCTTCATTCTTTGGAGTCTGATTTGTAATCCTTTTCTATTGACCTACTGCACTATGAAATTTCATCTAAGTGACTTGCCATCAAGGACAACGCCTATATCATAATGCCAACAAAATCTATAGTAAATATGAATAAAATGTCTCATGTTTATTTTCACAAAACTAAAGTGATGCTAGAAAATATAAAGTAACTAAGTGGAATCAAATAAATTAAATTTTTGATAAGTAAAATCATATAATTAAATTGCTAATAAATGCGGATAGAGATCGAAGAAGTTACTACATAATACATACTACATAATACATATTACAAGTTACTACATAATACATATTACATTGTTAGAATTAAAGATAAAAAGGAAACTCAGTTACAACTTTATTTTAAACTATTACTACGACCATAGGCCTCTCTATTTCATAAAAAGACTCCAAGAATGTTAAGTTAATTATAAGTAATTATTAGGTAGATAATATAAATTTAACAGCCATGGAATATTAAGGGTTGAAATTTATCTCCATGTTATTTATTCTCTTTTAATTAATTATGTCGTAAGGCATTCCCTTTTGAAAACAACTCCCCCAAATACCACTATGTACACGTCTTCACCATTAAATCGAATGTTAAATGATTGAAATGTTTTAGGCCATTCGGTCCACTAACTGCTTCATCTAGACTAACTCCCTAACTAAATTTCTAACTTACGAATCTATTTTCCACCTCATTGTGATATACATCCACCTCTCTATGATATACAACCTCGAAAGACTATTATCACGGTTGGGTGGAGCATCGTGACTAACAAAACCAACCAAAATTTCAGATATGTACTTTATACTGGAGCTATAGATGTACCTAGAATGGTATAAGTATAAATATTTATAGAATAGTGCTTAGGAGGAGTATTACACTAAGAAAGAAGAGTTGAACATATTAAAGATGGTTTAAGTAAATAATATGGAGAATATACCGAATTAGGATCCTGTTATAAGAAGAAACAACCTGTGCCTATCACGCGAGATGTGTGAACCATTTCAGGAAAAGTGGGTTTTTCTCTGGCCTACCATTTTGAAGATAGTAATTATACAATGATCAGAGGAAAATATA
Organism: Pinus taeda; assembly: GCA_000404065.3. Taxonomy (NCBI): domain Eukaryota; kingdom Viridiplantae; phylum Streptophyta; class Pinopsida; order Pinales; family Pinaceae; genus Pinus; species Pinus taeda. The sequence goes on along the minus strand of APFE031601489.1, from coordinate 123,717 downwards.
CCTATGTTTGTAAGGATAACCACCAAGAAACTATTAAACATGTAGTGTGAAGTGAAATAGACTTAGTGAACTTGGGCCTCTAGCAAAGGGAAGGTTAACTTTTGGGTATGGTTAGAGAATTGGTAACTAGGAAACAGTTGTGGCTTGGTAGAGCCGAAACTGGAAAGGAACTTTATCAAAAATTTAATTTTTCCCATACAAGACATGATGGAAACTGGTACATGAGTTAAAATAAAAGATTGACTACCATCTGTAACTTAATCCATTTAAAAAAAAAGGTATAGTCTTTGTAACCGCTATAAAAAAATCATTGGAAATATTTAACAGAACTAAAGAAAATATATATCAGATATTCTAAAATTAAATTAGTAGCCACCCGATATATGATTTATAAATGAGGCCATTTAGTTTAAAAACACTCGAACATTCCTAAAAAAGAATCGTAAGCCATTTATATCAAATATTAGTTATGAATTTTCCAAATTAAGAAAATATATCAAATGCAGTCTACACCAACTTCATACAAACTCATGAGAATAGGATGTGTGTAAGCGAACTGAGTCCCAAGTGAAAACATTCAATAACCATAGTAAAATAAGTACATTGGGGTGGTTCTTAATAGCATAAATTATTTCTTAAAACATAACTTTAAAACCCTCGATTTCGTTATTTTCAGTAGTCCAAGCCCTTTGTAAAGAGAAACATTAATACAAGCAGGCACAAAGTCTAACCCTGTTGGTTTTTTTTTCAAATTCTAGCTGGAAGCCCAAGGGAATTACCTACATCTGTTACAGCCAAGAAGCTACCTGTCATTTCAAAGGAGGATGTAATCACCTTCTGTGAACTAAATTAAGGCCGAATGAAAAGTATTTGCACATGATTTAGAAAAGAAACATAGGTTTAATGAATAATTTTGATAACCCTAAGAAAAAAAATTAGAAAATTGTTGTTGATGCTTATTAATTGGGATGGCATGCTCACTTGGCATACTTGCACGTCTATGGATGAAAACCCAGGTTGAAGAACACACCTATAGTAACAAAACAAACACCACATTTTGGAATGCAAAGCATGTTGGATGAAAGAACCTAATTGGTTACCAAGTAAGAAATACAACTTACCTGCAAGAAGACATCCAAGACACCATAAATATCCGGCGGTACCAGAACCTAAAATGGGGAACCTGTAAAATAAACTGTTTCGGTGAAATTGTGAGACAATAAGGAACGGTAAGCATAAACCCTCAACCCAAAAAGAAATTAAGGGACTAGGTTCAGCCTTTCCTACATCACAGTCGATATCTGACTGCTTGTAGAAGAATATAGGGATGAAGCAAAACTTGTTGAAGGAACCATAACTGTAGGAAACCCTAACTCGCAGCTGAGAGGGGAAACCAGAAGTGCAAAATGTGTAAATGAGGGGGTGGTAGGTTAATTACTCTATAAAATACCCTAATCGATATGAACCATTCGATGAGGTCAACCATGGTGAATCGTGGATTTCATAGCACATCCCGAGGAGCATTTTCCAAGTGGAAAACCACAACACACTCTCTCGATAGATCGACTAAGTACTGGAAATTGGGTCAAAGTATTGAGCACTGTTAAAATATATTTATTTATATTACCCAAAGTTTTCATAGTACAGTAAATGAATCACATAGGAATTAGATTAGCATAGTTCAGGAGTGGTGTTGCATAGTTGTATATGTGCAAGTATCAGATTAATGTATATAGTTCTTTTTCATATAGAAATATGAATGATTTATGAATATAACTTATTTCACTATCTTCGTTTTATCCATTTGAGCATAACTTCTGAATCTTAAATCTCTCACCTATTCCTTTTGATTAATCATATTTAAATAGAAATAATGTAGGAACATCTTCAGGAAAAGGACTTAAAACAATAGGCCAGGTACAACTCAATATAAAACAAGAATGAATCATTTTATTTTGGTTTTAGCCTCTGAAATTTATGTTCATATTGCAACCTTTATTTTGTGGACTGAAATGAGGTAGCAATATGTTGGAAATAGACTTCCGAAGAAAGCTGAGCATTCAGTTGAGCCTGTTATAGGGTATATTTTTACGGTTCATTTAATGGAATTAATCCATTTTTCTAGGTGGTTATTAATATTATTTTTTTTTAAAGTTGTTTCTCAATGTTATCATGTCTCAAGATCTAATATAATTTACGAGAGATTTCTTAGAACAAAAATACCATTTTCTCAATTCATCCCTCTTCTCGTAAGTGTACTCAAATTATCATTTTATTTTGTTTTGGAAGCATGCATTTCAGAGGTGTTTGAAGGGGTATAGATGTGTGAAATTGTGTGCTCTTTCAAGGGAAATGATTGAATTTCTTGTAAATGAATGGAAGGAGGAAGGACATTATAGACAAGCCGACCTACCCTACATGTATATAATAGTGATATGTTAGGGTAAATAATGATAAAGATAATAGTTATATTTTTTCGAGGGAGATAAGAGCTATATTTTTGTTTAGGAGAATATTTTCAAGATGTGTTGCACTATGTGAATATCACCATTTGTTAGCCATTCACAAACTTTATTTACACGGTTTGGGAGTTTATATTTGGTTTCAAACATTATTTACATAAATCGAAAGGGATGAAATATTGTTTTTCATTATTTATAATTGAGATTTATATTTAAAAAATCTATTTTTGAGTAATTATTTAGAGAAGATATGAATAATAACATGTTAAATTCATAGATATTAGAAATTATAGTTACATTTTTGTTGAGTTTTGTTGCACTAAGGGATTATTACCATTCATGGTCTATAAATATTGGTTCAATGATTTTTGCATACCACTTAAACTCATAAATATATGTTAAATGAACATAGAATATTCATATAATTATCTCATGCAATGTTTGTAATGTTATGGTCTTAATAATATATCTACGAATGAAAATTTAGCCTTCAAATTCAACCCGAGGAACTACTTTGTCTTATTTCATCATATTTCTTATTTGTTAGATTGATAATTTATTGTTAGTCTCTCGACTTAATATATTATTTTTGTTTTCAAGTATGTTTTTTATGAGACATAAATGTGAAATTGTTTCCTTTTAACTTACATTATTGATTTAGATCATTTCCATAAGATTCCATTCTTGCAAGATGATGGATGTAAAATGTTGTATTATTTCTCAGGCTCATTGTTACATGTAATGTATGTTGGCTTTATGACATAGGTGTTGTCCTTGATGACAACTCACTCAAGTGACAGTTCAGCATGTTAACAGCTCTGAGTTCAGATCAAACATCACAGGATGAAGAAAGAGAGGTATACACAGGTTCACCATTGGCCAAGCCACGTATACACGTTGGTTTTTTATATACAAGTCGCATATATGTGCACAACAATTTCACAAAATTCAAGGTGCATATATCTTGGAAATCTATGCTTTGGTCCAAGGTATTTGGTCCATGGTATTTTGATCCATGTTATTGGTCCAAGGTATCTGATCCAAGGTAGTAACCCCAGGTATTGGGACCAAGGTATTGGTCTTAAGTGGTTTTGGTCCATGGTATTGAGTAAGGCCTAAGACTATAAAAGGAGGAGAAGATCATTAGTCCAAGTCACTTAAGTATTGAATATCTGATGAAGAGAAAGATCTAGCAAACATGTTATTGGGTTATGGTGCACAGCTGGATCTAAACTGAGGATGAATCTTAGTGTTTGATTAAAGATAAGATCTAATTATGGGTCAAGTTCTTAAGGCTTGAAGTGAAGTATCTTTATGTGGTTTTATCATTCTAGATCTGAAGTCTCACGCATGTTTTTATTATGTAAATGTGATGATCTGGGTATGAATGAAGTCTGAAATAGTTGTGATGCATTAAATTAGCATTTCCATATCTGTAAGCAGGTTGGTCTTGGTAAGACATCGTATACATGCTAGTTCAGCATATGGAAGTCGCATATACGCAGGTTCCCTTTAGTAAAAGTGCGTATACACGCTGGTTTGACACAGCTAGGTAGCGCATATATTATGAGATTTGATATTTGAGGTTGTTGTTGGTTCTAGTGGTTGTTCCAGAGTTCTGGGATCTTCTCCGTGTTCTCGTGACTATGTTGACGACAGGGTTTTAGTGATTCAGTTGTTGGGTGATTCAGAGATTGATGATGTAGATATGGTTGATGGTTATATTGAAGTGATGATTATTTTTTTTCTTTGATGTTATTGATGGATTGGTCTGAAAATTTATGAAATGTGGTCCCTAGAAGAAAAGAGAAGGTTGTAGCCTTCTGTATACCGACACCTACGTACTAGTATGCACATCAGCTAGTACAAGAGCTAGGGGGTTGTAGCTCTCTTCCAGGAGAAGCTAGAGAATGAGAGAAGGTCGTAGCCCTTCTACAGGTAGAAGCCTCCGTACTGGTATAACACTGCACCAATACAAAAATTGTAAAAGAATTTTCTTATTATTAAAAGAAGATAGAGACGATTACAGCAGGTGGTTTTCACCCACATTGGGTTTCCACCTCATATCTTGGGTTCATATGTGTGATTGTCTGTTCTGTTTTTTACTACACCTGGTTTTTGTTTATATGATTCTAATGCGTTAATTAAAGATCAACATGTGATGAATTAACTGAATCATAAGTTTGTTGGATATACACTAGTTGTCTTAAACACGGTTCCTTAATCAATAAAGAGAGGGATCCATCAAGCTACCAATCTTCGATGGGAGCAACTTTGTTTACTGGAACATATGTTTTGGAAATCGTGGAAGGAGGATATACATTTCCATCATCAATTCCTACAGATACGCCAGGTAGAAAGCAATATGAGACCAATGACAATGATGTTACTATTTTATTAGATGTTTGTTAGAATCAGAGTTTGTGAAGGTCATGTAGCTCAAATCGGCCAAAGAAATATGGGACAAAATCATTATGAGCTATGAAGGAGACTCTCAAGTAAAACCTGCTAAGTTTCAAACTCTCAAAATACAGCATGAAACTCTTAATATGCATAGTAATGAAAGCATAGCTAGTTACTTCTTATGTATAGATGAGGTTGTCAATTGTATGAAGAATATGTGTGAAGAAATTAAGGAAGATGCCTTAGTTCAGAAAGTTTTGAGATCCTTGTCTGCTAAATTTGAACCCAGTGTCTGCCATAGAAGAAAAGTAGGATCTGCAGAATATTACTATTACGTGGCTTCATGGAATCTTAACTTCTTTTGAAATGAGGAAAGAAGGACCATCATATATGACAGAAACCGCATTTAAAGTATCAACAAATGGAAAAGAAAAACTCAATGAATCAGGATACATTTAAGAAGAAGAATATAAGGTAAATTTTGTCAAGAAGTTTCAATGGGGATCTGGAAGTTTCAAAGGTAAGCTACCTTTAGAATTTTTTTCTTGTGGTAGAGTTGGTCATTATGTTGCTATATGCCCTCATAACAAAGAAGGTAATAGAATTTATTATACTCATGATAATAGTGATGGCTTGTCCAATAGTGATGCGGATAATCAAGAAATTAAACTTCTCATGCCATATGAAAATAATGACATAGAAAAAGAAGAAGTTACTAGCTTAAAAGTTCAGCTAGAGATAGAAACCAGAGTAAGGGAGCAACTACATGATGTAATAAATAACCAGAGAATAACAATATAGAGACTTGAATCTAAGATCCTCTCTCCAAAGGAAGATCTTGAAGAATCAAAGAAGTAGAATTAAGAAGCTCTTGAAGAACAAGGATATGAAGTTCTCAAATTAAGCCAACAAGTGGAAAAAGGAAGAAAATATGAAGAAAACATAAAGAAGCAATATTTAGAAAAGGAAGAACAACATGAGGTTGAGGTAAATATCTTAAAAGATAAATTAGAAGAAAAGGATAAACTGTTATGATTACAAGACAGTACTAAGATTTTAGATAATATTCTTAGTAGTCAAAGGTCTCCTACCATCAAAGCTGGTCTTGGTTTTCATGAATCCATTGAAGGGGAATCTAGCTAACAAGGTGAGGCAAGGAACTTTAATAAGAAATCTGAAATGCTCAACAAGGAGATGAGGGAACAACCCCATCAACTATCAAGGAAAGAAATTCTTCAAAGAAAATCTTTTACTCCTAACTATGGAAGTAATAGTTGGTTATTTTCTTCAAAGAATTATGTTGAATATTTTATATGTCACAATTTTCGACATGTTGCAACCGAGTGCAGAAGTAGAATGGTGTAAGACCGACGCAAAAAAAGATCATCACATTCCAGGTTCTTTAAGGGATATTGTTTTTCTTGCAATATGTTTGGTCACAAAGTCATTTACTGCTACAGAAGGAATATGAAACATGTAAGATGATATGCATGTAATATATTTGGACATATAGTAGAGGAATGCAGGAGCCAAATTCAGACAACAAACCAAAAGGAGCATACATCATCTCAATCCCAAGTATTGAAAAAGACAAAATTATTTTCAAAATGATGTGGCATAGCTCAGTTTCTAGACATAATAGACCCAGGGGAAGCTGAAAGTATATAACTTCTGTATTTCGATTGTCATACACAGCTATTATGAAGAAAATTCACGTATATACGCGAGTTAGTCACTACACAGTCGCATATATGGTGTTCTGAAGAAAAAGCAGTTGAATAGACTCAAGAAAAGGAGTTGACAACAGTATGTGTTGGTTGGCACAAGTTTAGGGAGAGCATATGTTTCGAATAATGCATTGTTGGCATTATGGTTAGAAGTATTTGGTGATGATGCTTATATGGCTAAATAATACATCTTGCTACTTATTGTTGGTTGGTTAAGAGAATGGTATTGCAAGTTATAGGTCTCGATGTTATTGACAGATTCTTATGGTGTAGATCATATATGGTGCATGATAGTTACAGATGACTATCATGGTCTTGTTTAGGTCTTTGGCCTTTGTCATGTATTTCGTTTGAAGACCCATGAGTCGTACGATGTAATTTGTAACCCCACTTTGCATGGGAAGGATGATGTAATAATTTTTATTTCATTCATGTATAAAAATTTCGTATATCCCCACTTTGTTGGGTGGATGAGTCAAATTTGGTATATCGCCACTTGGTTGGGAGATGGATGTATGAGTTTTCGGTGACAGGAAGGTCATTTATGATGTATGTATAAAGTCATGTTATTCTTTTAGAACATATTTTTGCAGACCTTGCTTATATTCAAGGGGAGCATGGAACTCAATCAACACACTTTAGGATATTAGAGAATTCAGCATGAACTTAGGGGGAGCATAACCCTTTTCCCTTGATGACAAAGGGGGAGAGTGACTTGGGGTTTTCCTCAAGTCCAAAGGGGGAGATTGTTGGCTTTATGACACAGGTGTTGTCCTTGATGGCAACTCACTCAGGTGATAGTTCAACAGGTTAATAGCTCAGAGTTCATATCAGAAGTCACATGATGAAGAAAGGGAGGTATATGTAGGTTCACCATTGGCCAAGATACATATACACGTGGGTTCACTATATACAAGTCGCTTATATGTACACACATGCTTTCATAGAATTCAAGGCACGTATAACTTGGAAATCTAAGTTTTGGTGCAAGGTATTTGGTCCATGGTATTTTGATCCATGGTATTGGTCCAAGGTATCTGTAATGAGGTATTGACCCCAGGTATTGGGACCAAGGTATTGGTCCTAAGTGGTTTTGGTCCATGGTATTGAGTAAGGCCTAAGACTATAAAAGGTGGAAAAGATCATTAGGCCAAGTCACATAAGTATTGAATATTTGATGAAGAGAAAGATCTCGCATACAGGTTATTGGGTTATGGTGCACAACTGGATCTAAACCTAGGATGAACCTTAGTGCTTGATGAAAGATAAGATCTAATGATGGGTCAAGTTCTTAAGGCTTGAATTGAAGTATCTTTATGTCGTTTTATCATCCTAGATTTGAAGTATGACACATGCTTTTATTATGTAAATGTGATGATCTGGGTATGGATGAAGTCTCAAATAGTTGTGATGCATTAAATTAGCATTTCCAGATCTGTACATAGGTTGGCCTTGGTAAGATAGCATATACATAATGGTTCAACATATGGAAGTCACGTATATGCAAGTTCCTTTTGATAAAAGTGCATATACACGTTGGTTCGACACAGCCAAGTAGCGTATACATTATGAGATTTGATATTTGAGGTTGTTGTTGTCTCTAGTGGTTGTTGCAGAGTTCTGGGTTCTGATCTATGTTTTGGTGACTCTGTTTTCATGACAGGGTTTTAGTAATTTAGTTGTCGGGTGATTCGAAGATTGATGATGTAGATATGGTTGATGGTTATATTGCAGTGATGATTTTTTTTTCTTTGATGTTATTGATGGATCCAGTCTGAAAATTTATGAAACATGGTCCCTAGAAGAAAAGAGAAGGTTGTAGCCTTCTGTAGGTCGGCATCTACATACTAGTATACACATCAGTTACTACAAGAGCTAGGGGGTTGTAGCTCCCTTCCAGGAGAAGCTGGAGAATGAGAGAAGGTCATAATCCTTCTGCAGGTAGAAGCATGCGTACTAGAATAAGAATGCATCAGTAAAAAAATTGTAAAAGAAGTTTCTTATTATTAGAATAAGATAGAGACGATTGCAGCAAATGTTTTTCACCCACATTGGGTTTCCACCTTATATCTTGTGTTCATATGTGTGTTTGTCTGTTCTGCTTTTTACTACACCTTATTATTTTTTATATGATTTTTATGCACTGATTAAAGATCAACATATGATGAATTAACTAAATCATAATTTTGGTTGCATATACGTTAGTTGTCTTAAACACAATTCCCTGTACACGCGAGTTGCCCTTATTGAAGTAGCGTATATAAATTTGAATATGGAAATGAAAAATTATTGATTTGATAGTATTGATTCAACCGCCCGCTCCTGTTAGTATTATTTCCAACAATGTAATTTTTTATCTATCACAATTCACATAGAATGTATTCTTGAGTTTGTCTAGATCTGGAATGCTCATTAAAGAAAACATTTTCCTCCTTTGATTCAAGTTGTCTAGGAAAGCGATGATGCACTTCTAGATGTTTTGTTAGCATCTATTTCTCCAGTCAATGACACATATCATGATGGAAATAAAGTTATGCATTGGGATTTGAAATATAACACTCTTCTCAATGGATTTTGTGTAAAATTTTAAGTTGTGGATAATCTTTTAGGTGTTGGTGCTACTGTAACATTTGGAAACAATACAGTACAAACTAACGTTAACACAACTATAGTTCATGGACACGTGAGGCACTCCTATTAATAATAAAGAATCATGGGGGACATATAAACATACTCACAGGAACAAGAGAGACCCTTATACATTATGCTGTGAAGAATAACCATCTTTCATGTGCTGCTCTCATGCTCATACCTGGAGCTAATAGAGATGTAGATGGTTTAAGAAATCAAACGCCTATTCAGCTTGAAAATTCATCTCAGGTGAGTGTGTTGTTGAGTCTATATGATAAATAATTCCATTATGAAGCATGTGATAATATCATAACTTCTGAAATTTGCATTTTGTCTTCCATTAAGCAATCTTTAACATGGTTCAAGTATTCACATTCCCATAAGTCATGTGGAACTAATTCAATGCTTCCAAGCCATATTTATACTTCCAAACAAGTATCTTCTTTGCAACACGTTTCTCATCGTGGAAATCCTCCAATGGCTAAAACTTTCTCACAAATTGTTGCAAAGGCTCCACAAAATTTCCAAGTAGAGTCTTCCTCACAATTCTCTTCTTATAATGGACAAGAATCTGAGAAAACGACAAATTCGACATGGGAAATGGTTCAGAAAAAGTATCAAAACCATATAAATATTTCAGATTAAACTTCGAATATGGAGATACATGTTACTAAGATAGTTACCCTACCTCCATAAAAATATGTTTCTTTCCATTTTATGGTAGTAATAACAAGTGTGAGTGCGGAGCTGATTGTCACTTTTATCACTCAGAAGAATAACTTCGGAAGGATTTGAAAGTATTTACTCTTTTTAGAAAGACAATAGAAATACTTCATGACAGTGTAATAAGTCCCAACAATTCTTACGGGGTAAATAATTGTAAAATCAAAATGTGCATTCATTATGAGAAAAATGTGACCTGGCCAACTCGGTTGTAGAGAAAATTTTCACATGGACATAATGAGCTTAGGCATTTATCAGCTTCATCAAGTATTCTATTAGGCACAAGAGTTGGAACTTTACCTTCAATTGCATCTTCTGTAGGGTCTTATTCTAGTGAGGAAATTGATAATGTGAATTATCTAAAGGTATTTTTTGGAATTTTTCCACCTTATGTCAATGTAGGGAGCTTTAGGGGTTTATGGAAGGAGAGTTTGGAAAAGTTATTGATTCTACTATGATTTCTGGGAACAGTGAAGATGAGGGGTTTTGGTTTTGTTATATTTGGAAAGCAGAAGGATACGTGTGAAATTGTAAGGAGGCAGTACATTCCATTCATGGGAAAAACAATGGAACTTAAGAAAGTAATGTCTTGTATTGCATTGGATACGGGGGATGAGGTGGGAAGGAAACATTCTTTATCTTTGGGGTTATCATCACCAGCTACTAATTAGCCTTCTCGGTCTTCTCCATATTACATTAGGTTCATATCCATTAGGTTACCGTTGACATTTGACACAACCATATTCATATGTTGAGCCCCCCTAGTTATTGGCAGGTGATGGTCTTTAATCCTTGCAACCTTTTGCCTACCAACCTCTAAGTTATCCACTGGAAAATAACAAGTTTCTTCCAAAAATTGAACAAGTAAACAATTTTCAAAATAATTCACACATTTTCCCTGCCATTCATGAAAATTGTATTCTGGAGAATTTTCTAAGCTCTATTAGCGATGAAAATGCATCAAAGTTATATATTTTACACCAAGTGTTATAAATAATTGGGAGTTGATAGCTAGCCCATTTTCATCTAATACATGATGATATCTGAAATTTGTGAGGTTGTGTTGAAAATTTAGATTTGGAAATATATCTATCATATTGTTCATGAATTAATATTATTTTAGTTTGCTTATTTGATGTCATCTACTCCTAGTAATTTTTCAAAATCGGGACATGAAAGAACATCTTTGAAGGTTAAGAGACAATCTATGTTGGAAAGATTATAGAATTTGTCAATTTGGCATAATGTAAGTGCTTTCTCTTTATCTATGTTGTGTCCCTTCTTGGCAAGATAGCTTTGATAACACTTAGAGATGGTGGTTTTGATATAATGATATAATGTTTGCGAAACTTATGTACATGCTTATATGCTATGGACTTAGTTTGGGTCACCTATTTGTTGTGTGCTTAGAATAATATCTATGGTTGTGTATATAAGAATTGATTTTGGTTAAGAACATATTATGGATATTTTCTCTTTTGGTATCTTATTTTGGGAATATGTGTATGACATGGATGTTGATTCAGGATTAAGATACACAGATCCATGGATGATCATGGTTATGTGGAACGTATGGTTAATTATGATTTATGGATGATACATTATTTATATGATTATGTATTTTTAATCTTATAATGAGAAAGATGTGGTAGGTACATAGTTATTTGCAAACAAGGATGCTTAAATTATAAATGACTCTGCAAGTCATGATACATGATTTTTATGATTTTATATGCTTAATATTGTATTGAGAAAGATGTGATATGGAACGTGGTTATTTTCAAACAAGGATGATCAGATTTTAAATGGATATGGAAGTCATTTCTCTAGAACCAAAATGGTTGTAGAAGTCATGAAAAATCTTTGGTAAAATGTGGATAAGTTAATTACAAAATTCATTGATTCCTTTGATCTATGAGATTATGATGTGTGCAAGTCTTGGAACAAGGCCTTACCAATGAACCATCAGATGGGTATGAGCTCACAATCAATTCCTTAAGGTCAAGCGTGGAGTTTCAAAGCCGAGTAGATGATAAGCCATAGAAATTAGGGTGTTGAGTCCTAAATCCATGAAAGATAAAGACGTGGAATCATGTATCTATAATAAAATGTTTAGGGCACGGAGTCCTAAATATTTAAAAATATCAAGGTGTGGAATATTCGATCTTTATAGTAGATCAAGGCATGAAATCCTCAATCTACTAAGGCACAAAGATGCATGCAACAAGGGTATGGAATCCCTATTCTCCGGATGAAAAATACCACTCATGGGAAGCCCAAGGATGAATTTCCTTAATAAATCCTCTTTTCTAATAATCCTAGAGTGACTTACAAAAAATAGAAAGTCATGTCTAGCATCTCAAGCATGACTTTCAAAAAATAGTAAATCATCTTGCATAAATTTGAAATCAAGTATAGTTGAAGGTAAATAAATTATTATTAGTCAATCATAATCATTCAATCTTTAATTAATCCTCAATATTATTAATATTATTATTATCTTTTATGAGACTATGATATTACTATTAAAACAAAATTACAAGTCACCTTCATCTTCTCAATCACTTCACACCTCTCTCCTTGATGACTCTCATGGTTCTATGCAAATCTCTCTCTTTTAATAATCCATTACACTCTATTTTATGCGCTCATCGAAAAATGGCATAATCCTCTTCAACTCATTAAAGGCATGTCATAAAAGATTCCTCTTACGCTCTCTTTAATGCATAAGTTACATTATCCTTAACTAAGGCATGCATACCTCTCCTTAATGGCATGAGTTATACTATCCTTAACTAAGGCATGCATACCTCTCCTTAATGGCATGAGTTACACTCATATAAATGGAATACAATGCATGCATATTACTCCTCCTTTATGACAAGAATTTTTGGTCCTCTTGTATATGTGTCTCATGTATTCTCAATTAGGGGGAGGGAGGTGCATTGTAATACAAAGAGTTGGAGACATTTGAAAAATATTATGAGGGTGAGAGACCTGGAGAGTAGGCAATTGCTTTTGAAATGATTTTGAAATTCCTAATCTAATTTACTATGCAGCTCTACCTGGTGGAGCTAACCATGAGTGGTCTTGGGTGAAACTGAAAATTATCTTCCTTAGCTTGTCTTCAATATCTCTCTACTACTATATTTTGGTACTGTTGTGAGCTCTTACAACTCGGGGGTTCCAGGGGGAGAAGTTTTCCCTGGATATCGTTGGGAGGAAAACCAAATGGTTTACAATGATTTGGTAAGGATACTGGAGTAGGAGCACAATCTCATTGGAGTTGGAACATATTCCCATCTTTTTGGAATTGTATAAAGACACTGCCAGGTATGTTCATAAGCATTCTTGAAATTTTAGTTTTTTATTGATTTAAAAATGTTGTAGGACATTAAAATTCATTGGAAATTGCTAATTGTGAAAGTTTATGAGATATTTACAGATTTATTTATGAGCTAACCAATAATCAATTGCAGTTGTAGTTGAGAATGCACATGTATGGGGATTAAAACAATAATGTGTTGCCAAAGTTTTAAGTTCATTTGATAATGAATTTTTGTCCATTTCAGGTTTCCATGAGTTGACTAAAATACCATATTATCATAATTTTGAGCTTTTTTTTTCTCCGTGTACAGTTGTAGATGAAATTTGCACACTAAGTGTTTGAAAAAGTGATAAATGAGATAGTAGGAACGTTTTGGTTGTCGTTTTTCTAATAAATCTCATTTTTGAAACGTTTTGTTACTTTTCCACTCAACATTAGGGGGTATCTATGACATTGAACATTTAACCCCCCATTTGATTCTGGAAAGGTACTTTACATAACTGAGATCGGAAATCTAGGTGATTTTACAAATTGTTGTTGTCAATTATATGCGTATATTTTTGATTTTTTGATGAAAAACTAAGATTGTTTAATCCCTATTTTAAGATGCTAACATTTGAAGTTTCAATTGCTGAATTTTTTGAGTTGAATAGGTTGAAGAAGAATCTCATATTCATTGTGGCGAAGTTTTTGGCAAATTGCCTCAATGGTTGTAGATTGCATGCTTGCAAAATGTTTGTCAAATGCTTTAATGGCTGTATATTGCATGTTTGCAAAGTGTTTTTCAAAGACATGAATGGTTATATTTTTTGTGCATATAAATTGTTAGATTAAAAGTCCTAATTACCGTCATGCAAATTTTTTGTCAAAAGATATGAATGGATGTAGTTTTGTGCATATAAATTGTTAGAGTAAAATTCCTACTTATCGGGATGCAAAGTGTTTGTCAAAGGATATGAATGGTTGTATTTTATGTGCATATAAATTGTTAGAGTAAAAGTCCTACTTACCATCATGCAAAGTGTTTGTCAAAAGATATGAATGGTTGTAGTTTTCGTGCATATAAATTGTTAGAGTAAAATTCCTACTTATCATAGCTTTTATGTACAAGAAATTTATGAATAGACTATTTGATGGATGTAGCTTATTATGTCTACAAGTTTTTCATATGAATAGGAAAATTAATTTAATAATTTCCTGAAGTGTGAATAGGGAGTAGGATTGTTGTTACTTTTATTATCTAAATCTTTCATAAGAAAAGGGGGCTTGTTGAAAACAATTTTATAGTGACTTTCTGTAGGATTTTGTGTAAGTGAGCATAATAATTTTTGTTTGAGGTGCATGTGTTCATGAGTGCATCCTTGTGTTTCAGTGATGGTAGAAAACAACTACTTGTCCCCAATTTATGCAGTTTCATTGTTTTAGATGACACTTTTTGAAGGATAACATGCTTCTGAATTAGTAACAATAGTTTCTTTTGTTTCAACATTCATTATATAATTCTCATGATTGTAGCATTACCTTAATAATTAGGATTGGGAAGTTTAGTTGATGAATTTTGAAATGTTGCTGGGTCAATATAATTTGTGATTCTATTTCATAAACATATCATATTTATAGATTTATTGATGAAGAAAGACATATTCTTCCCTCACTTACCTTGCTATAAGTAGGTTAATACTCATACACTTATATGTGATTTTTGTAAAAGAAGTATTCTATTTTTGTGGTTATGATATCAAGAGTCAATAAATGAATCTTTTTTAGCGTAATCTAGGAAATCAAATAGGTTGATCTAGCTTAATGTTCACACATGGAATTATGGTAGAATTTATTTCCACTCTTACTAAGATCTCATGTATAAGTATGAAAAGAGCACATGTTATGATCTTTTACACTTGAGAGGACTTGTTTTGGAATTGATCTTAAGGGAAATTTATTCCCAACTTCTTATGTTATATTCTAATATTGAAATAGTTGAAGGAACATGATTACATAATAGCTAAATTAGTCATATTATGAGTAAAACAAAAATAAAATAAAAATAAAAACTTGAGTAATAGTATTCAGTGTGACCTTTACTTCTCTATACTATTGATGTTTGGTAAGGTGGGACTCTACAATCCTCTAGCTTTGAATGAAATTTTGTTTACTAATTTTGATCTTCAATGGTTTTTTATGTTACAATGCTTCTTGAATTTATCCCTTACGACATTTCCTTTGCAACATATGGTGCAATTTCTAGTTTATATCTAATTGTTTAATTAAAGAAATGACATATCAACGTATCATGTTGTGTGTGGTATTGATAATGCATGATATTGGCTCAACATATTGTAACAAAAACTATTTACAAGTTAATAAATCCCACTGTCAAGTGGGCTAAATATTCATCATTAGAAAATTGTTTAACTTGTATTAATTACTTTTATAAATTAATAATGAATTTTCAAAATAATGTTATAATTTAATTTAATTATATGAAATTTTTTAATCTAAGCAATGTGAGATGTATCTTGAGGTAAGTGTTTTAATGCTTATCAAATAATGATGCACGTGGGAATTTACCATACATTTATTTTATATGGTTTCACTAGTTGTTATTATTAACTATAAAAGGATTTGTATCCAAGTTAGAAATATATACATTTGAAAAGATATGGAAAATGATTATTATCTATGGATTTTAGCCCCCACTTTAACATCAATATTCTTAATGTGTAAATAGACATTGTTACAATGCCATTGGCCAATACCATGACTTATGAATACAACATGTCCAAAAACCTATAACTCATTTCATATAACACTTGTTCATAGGACAATTTTTTTAACTCATCAGTTTAATTAAAAGAGAATAAAACATAACTACTTTGAAGATAAATTTAACCTTCCATTTATGTATACTAATAAAAAATTTCTAAAATTTTAAATGGAAATTAAGTCTTTATCATTTATTAATAATTAAATTAATACTCTAGAAACTTATTTCCAAAATAAGCATACCTACATGCCTATATAAACATAATTAAATTTTCAATATTTTAATATATTGAAAATAGTATTAAATATAAATTAAAAAAAATTCGAAATTTTAATCTACATACATATACATTAAAATAAACATATTCCACTCTTTAATGGATGGAGTAAAGGAGGATTCAATAAATAATTAAGGAATTAAAGTAATTGATTTACCTTGAGCTAGGAAGGCCTTGAAAACATTTTTTTATTATCAAAATAGCTTGAGCTGAAGATTCATTCTCAAATTTTGTGAGTTCACTATGTCTATAACCCATTTTCTCTAAAAGGATATAATTTTCAATTGGGATGAAGAAAATAAATCGATAACCCATTTGCTGTAAAGGAATGTAGTTTTCAAATGGGATGAAGACAGTTACACAAATTTCGAGCACCTTACGAAAGTCATAATTAAGCGTGTACTTTTTGTATATAGAAATTATTCAAAGAAATTGAAAAAAATTCCCTTTTTCTTCACGAAATACAGTTGTGGATTTCTACCTGAAAATAATGACAAAAACGAGGAACGAGACATAGATTTCCTAGTAATTTCTTTAGGACGTAGAATGAAATTTGTGATCATCAAATAGGATGATTGCACTTTGTCAAATCATTGAATCGTTTTAGGATGGAAATTGAGTATTCAGAGTTTATGGGTTATGTTCCCCAACAACTATGAAACAAATTTTAGCTGAACAAAATTCTTGGGACATAGAGGTAAATAGGTCACTAAGATTGGGAATATGGTTTGAAAATTTAATCACACCAAATTAAACAAAGGTAAACGATCATTCCAAATCTTGGCCAAAGCAAATGAAGTTTTTATCGAACTGGAGAATGAAAAATCCCCTAAGACCTTTTCTCGGTTCCAAATTCAAATCAAGTTGGAGGTTTAGTGCCTGCGGCATTTCCTCCAGCCCATAAGTTAGGCCAGCCAACCGAGTTAGGACAGACAACCAACCGCAAGTTTATTAGTTTCACCAGGTATGATTGAAAAATTATAAAATTGTGATTACTATGTAGATATTATCTAGTATCTCGACAACCTTAAATCGTCAAGGCGTCTTATAGATCACAAGAAAAGAAGAATGAGATTAAAGTCATATAAGTATTATGTTATTAACAAAGTTCCTGGATTCAGAAATATAAACGAAAATTTTTCCATATGGGTTGATGATTTGAATTTTATATATATATATATATCAGCTATTTTGATTATTTTACACTGTAAAAATTTGGAGAAATCATCTCATGAGTACATTTTTGTCAAAGGGTTTTAGTTTGGAGAATTAGGATCTAGAACTTTTTGGAAGTAGTTTGAGCTATCAAATGAATCTTTTTTTTTCTTTTTAATCCAAAATATCTTTCTTTCTATAAATCTATTGGCATCATTCTACACTTAGAGGCATTTCCAACAATATAATATATATGCCAAATTGAATATTTATGCAAAATTTATGCCACCTAGAAGTAGACTTACGAATTTTATGACCATGATTTGAGAGGATTCCATGTCAACATCTATTGCTAATGAAAAAGGGGCTACCCATGCGAGGAATATGAGGAAGACTCTATAAGGGTCAAAATTATAACTCTAGTTGAGAGTTAAAGGAGTCAAATTTGAACTTCAGTGAACTATCAAGTTATATTAGAATCAGGACAATGAGAGTGCCCATTAATTTTTTAGTGTATATCGTTACATAATAGAGTAGAAAAATTGGAAGTGGGACTAATAAAACATGATAGCATGGTTTAGTATCTGTGGTATCACATCAAGCTACAAGCATTAGCTGAATCCAAAGGAGTTCCCGATCCTTTTTACTTGCATTATTTCTACTCTAGACAAAAGAGATAAAAGGAGTCTCGCCTTACAGAATTATTTTCTATTAGAACTCTTCTCAAAACATATTTTATGTTCATTGTGGTTTACGTGTTATTTTATTTTATTGATCTTATTTATTTTGCTTTCTATATTTTACATGAAAAGAAAAATAAAATAATTAATAAATATGGAATCAAAGGAAATTATAAATAGTAGTATACAATTCATTCTATATTTATCATATATTTTATGATAAATTTTCCAGTGGAATATCTATAGAAATTTACATATTATTATTGGATAATTGTTATTTGGGATTTTCTTTGGAAGTGACAAGAGAACTAGGAATTGGTTTAACCAATAAGTCATAAGAATTCAACCATGGCTAGTGAATCTATTCATAATAACCCTTGAGATCTAGAAACTGAGTGATTACTATGGATATAAGTGCAAGTCACAAATATAAACTATAATATGAAACCTCTTATAGTAGCTTTATCAAATAAGATTTGAATTGAAGAATGTGGTGGTTCTAATCTAGGGGTAATATGAGAGAAAATTGTGTGATCATGAAGATATGGGGATGAAGCCCAAGAAATAACCTAAAAAAGAATAGGTGAGTTCAAGTGCCACAATCCAATCATGTTTCCTATTCAATATGGGAACAAAGGTTTAAATAATACCATATTAAGGCGACATTGATGTTTTAAAATAAAATCATTTGTTGTAATATGCAGAAGCTTAATTTAACATTCATCACATAAATGAGGAACATAAAAAATCATTTTTTAGATTGAATTTAGAGGTACATGTGGTACATTGGATCGAAGACCATATGGATACACTTATGATGGAGAGTAGTCCACTAGTAACTAAGTGGAAGGAATTTACAATCCTCATAAAATCCTATTTCTACTATATTCGCTATATAGAGGACTAGTGAATCCATGGCACTAGTTAAGGAAGATTGAGTAGAGAATACAACAATTCATTACCAAATTCAAAAAGATGACCATTATTTTGGGTATGTCCCCCAATAATCTCCATGTAATCAAGTTTTTAGTGGTTCCACATAGCCATTTATGAAATTAAGTGATGTTGTTTTAGCCAAGAACATTGGATATGGATTGCAAACATGCATAGTACCTAGAAAACATAGGCCAAAATAAATGGTAGTCAAGGGTTTGAAATAAAAAAGGAGCATTAGGAAGCTTCAAGGGAAGGGAAGAAAAAGTGGAAATTGGGAATCTATAGGAAAGAAATAACCAATACACATTAGTGGAAGGATCCTCAAAACTTTTGCAATTAGTGCAACACTAATGCCCACATAGTGGAAAAGTGTTGGGAGTTACATCTAGAGAGAAATTTAAAGAGGCGGAAGTACCATGGTAAGAAAATAATCTCATCACTTTAGATATCGCTAATTAGGTGGAAACTAACTATAACATGGATGATAATATTTTTTGCGCTTGAGTGTAAAAGGAGGTGATTTTGAATAGCCTTCATCATAAGGATGAGAAGGAGGCAATGGAGCTCTTACAAGTTCTGGTATTGGTCAAGAAGACCAATATTGATACTTTTTCTAACTTACATTCACAAGTGAATCTAGTAAAAAACCTCAAACTAGAGTTTCAATATCATCATAGTCCATATCGATTGGGATGGATAAATAAGGATGCAAAAATTAAGGTAACAAAGCAATGTAGGATAAAGTTTTCTATCACTATTGACTTTATTGATGAATGAGAATTGGATGTCATTCTACTTAAAGTATGAGGAGTTGAATTTGGGAGCCCTTATATGTACATGCATGAAGCAATATTCATATAGAGCATCCACCAATACCGCCTCATCTAGGATGGAAAATAATTCATAATCAATGCATATAAGTGCAATTGCAATATTTTAGTTATAAGTGCCGATAAATGAGAGAAGTAGAGCCCCATGTAGAATTTTGCTTTATTATTTTTAAGAGAAAATTAGTGTTGTGGAAATTAAATAAAAGAAAAAACATCTCTACATGGCTATGTGAAATAACTGAGACAACAATTGGAAGGCTTTCTACAAGAATATAGTGAATTTTTCTAAGAGATTAAATGGATACTACCTAGGAGGTAAGTGAGGCATAAGATTCGAATGATACCTAATTATTTCCCACTAAATATTGGGTTGTAGAGGAAGTTTATTCTATAAGAAAGAGAAGCGAAGAAGAAGTTGTAGCAGGTAATGGAGCAAGGTGTTATTCAATGAGTTACCTCACAATGTGGTTTACATCTCCAAATTGTGCTAAGAACCAATGGGACTTCGTGAAAGTGAATTGATTATAGGGTGATGTACTAGATTAAACTCAATACCATATTCCACCTACACAAGATTTATAATCTATTTTATTATTTAAAGAATGTGAAAGCGTGTTCAAGGGTGGATTTAAAATAATGATAACACTAGGTAGAATTTTAGGAAGAAGACACTTAGAAGACCCCTTCAAAACTAAAGAAGTTTTCTATGTGTGTTTATTTATGAAATTTTGTTGATGTAACGCACCAACTAAATTTACGAGCTTAATAAACATAAATTTTCCCCTTATCTCTTTTCATTTTATACTGTTTATTTTGATGATATGCTAGTTTATAATGCTAAGCAAGAGAAGGACATATCACACTTGATGTAGGTTCTAAATACTTTTAATAAGCACTAAGTACTATTAAATATCATGAAAAGTGAGTCTCACATCATCGTATTGTATATTTTATGTATTTTTTTCTATTTTTGGTATTAGAGCTCAAGATATATCATGTAAAGGTGGAGGTCATCATGAAGTATTTGGTTCATATAAATACTTTTTGAGTTAGGATATTCATTCGACAAGAAAAATACTTTGGGAGTTTCATGGGATCATTTTTAGTAGTAGTTACAACTATCCAAGAGATAAGAGAAAGTAAGAAGAGATTTCAATGGGGGGAGGTCAAAAAATGATTTTTGAGGAATTGTAGAAGAAAGTTAATCAATATTTGGTTTAGCATTAAAAGAATTATACAAGGCCTTTGAAGTAGACAAAAATATTAGTGGGTTATATTGATGAGGGTAGGAATGCTTGTATGCTACAATTATGAATTATTTTATGTGGTAATTATCAACTACCCTACCGACAACAAAGAGATATATTTATCATGAAATCTATGAAAAGGTGAAACACTATCTAAATTTTAAGGAAATGATCATTCACACATTTTACTAGCCACAAAATCACCTAAAGGCCAAGAGTAGGTTACAACACAACATCCACTAAAGAGGATTGTGCTCTTCTAGTAATTTCATTTATTAATCAAGAATAATAATGGAAACAAAAATTAGTCAAGTGACATTCTTCTAAGGTTTCTCACGTAAACAACTACTATGTGTGAGCTCTAATGCACATCGATCCTTTCACATATGATTCATATAGAAAGGATGAATACCTTAAGGATGTGTTTTAGTCATCACAAAGACAAAATCAAGGAAATGAAAGTGATAATATAATAGCTTATCATCTCTTTAATTGGTTACTATAGATTTTATACAACCTATACGTTCACAAATGTCAGTGACTACAAAAAGTTAGAGGGGCTCAGACCTCTAAGGTTCCAATGAATTATGGTGTATGGAAGAAAATTGTCATCTTACAAAGGTATGCCTACTATCCTATAATGAAATAATATGTAATAATATGTAGCAATATTCATCAGTTTAAGTATGCTTTTTTGTACCAACAATCCTACTAATACAAAAGGGTTTATACCATCCCTTCCATGTACCAACTCATCTTTGGCAAGCATTTCCATGGACATTATGGGATATTTACCAACAATTGGGAAGCAATATCACTACATATTCATGGAGGTTGATGGGTTTAGTAGGATATGTATTATTTTCCCTTAAAAAACAAAATTACAAAGAATTACGCAAAACAAATATTCTTTGTATAGATGTAGGAGCATTTTGTGATATCGAGAAGCATTATTTTAAATAGGGACACCCTAAATCTTAGTGAAATTTTGACTACATTGTGGGGTAATCCAAACAAAATGTTTAATAGGTTGAAAAAATTCCATTTGTAGACAGAAAGGAAAAGAGAAGTAGTCGAGAAGAATTTGGTGTAGCATTTGAGGGGTTACAATTGGAAATATCTGAAGACTTGGGATGAAAATATGGTACATATATAGAACTATTGTAGAAAAATAGTTGACACTTCTACTTGTAGGTTCCAAATTTGAATTTGTTTTGGATATTTTTTATGTTCAACTATGGGTGTTACAGATTGGTAATAAGGAGTGCTAAGGGAGGATCTCATTGGGGATTCTCTAATAGCGAAGAAAAATTGTTGATAAGATAGGGTATATCCATTTGCAAGAAAAGGGGGCACTAAATATTTCAAAGAAGAATGCAAAGATATGGATGCATAACAACAAACACTTAATTCATTTAGAGTGGGATATAAAGTATGGTTATAGTTGAATAAGGAGAGGATGTAGGGTCCTACTATAAAAATTAATGCTCTATGATATGGTCATTTCAAAATACTAGAAATTCTAGTAAGTAATTGACATAGACTCATTACAACTCCAAGCATGTGCATTTAATCAGTGAGGAATGTGGAAAGTGTTAAATTGTATCATCCTTCCATGTATTTCTTTCTAATGTGGTTGATGGTACCCAAATATCAGTGGCCACTACATCCACAGAATAATGTACCAGGAATTTTCACATGAAGGGACTGTAGATTTTTAATTGAGATTTTTACTAGTAATGTAATCCAAATTAAAACAATAGATTACAACCTTCCTTTACAGTACTATCGTAGAAACAAATCAATAATATAGAAGCACATGCATAGACATGGATAAATAAAAAAACATAATAAAAAAATATTTATCTTGGGGTACCCAACTGGGGAAAAACCTATCTCTCTTTCAATTAATTACATAAGGTTGAGAACCTATTAGAATTGCTTGCTTTAGGTATGAATCAAGTCTAGCAGTTGCAAACTTCTTCTCTTGCTTCTTTTCACTCACTAATCAACACTTAGCAAATTTCCTGTGTTAGGAAACCAACTCACAAAAAGATAGAAAAGATATATGAACACCTTACAAATAAGCCTCTTCAAGGGTGCAACTTCATTTACATTATACAAATGAACAATTCTTGGATGATACAAATGAAAATACTTCATTTCTATATATAGGAGTCTAAGGGATCATAATATAATCAGAGCCAACATAACAATAATAAAAGCACATAATAATAACAATAGTGGGCTTTTATGGGGCACAATAATAACAATATCGGGACTACATGGGCACAACACTATAATAAGGGGTTTGTACTAATAACAATAAAGCATTACACTAGTAGTATAGGGACCTAACATGCCCCTTTCCTTAAAAAAGTGTTGTCCTCAATGCTTGTGTAGTTCTTGATGCTCCTGTATAAAATTCTTGTCCTCCTATGTGGAATCTTCAGCTGGTAAGTTCTTACACTTGATGATATACTCTGAAATTGATCGATTTCGTAGTTATCAGGTTCTTGTTTCTCTGATTGCTCTAGGCTCCAATATCATATTTCCTTCCTTGCCAAGTTTTGGCCATATTGTTTGAACCAGGATCTTCTGCAAATTTTGAATGAGTGGCCACACTTCTTCATCCTTATTCCATTCATACCTTGTTTCATTTATCCAATCTGGTTGGATAATAGAAATGGCACACAACAATGCTTCCACATCCTCATCCTTTCTTGACAGTGCAACTGCAAAACAATTTTGCTTCCCTTTTTTGTAGATGATTTCAAAGACATAATGAAATATCTTTGAGACCCATTTTTGTTGCTCTTCAGAGGATAATATTTCTTCTAAAAATTATTTAATACTATCACGATCCGTTTTTACCTTGAACTGTCTTCCCATTTGATAAGGTTGTCATTTCTTAAGTGCATGTAATATTGCCCACATTTCCTTTTCATAAATAGATTTCTTGAGGGACATTTGTTTGTATATATGTAACCATAAAAATACCCAATCGCCTACATCAAAACTTCTTTCATTGCGATGTTGATCTGCCTATTGTTTCATTCAATTCTGCACCAAAGTGGCATTATCCTTTAAAAGTTGGAGAACTTGTTGTTGATGCTCAATGTGATATTTCACTGCTTCAATATTTTTCTTATTGATATGTCCTTCTATATTTAGAGTTTGAGCAGTGGTAATTTCTTCTATTGCATTACAAGATATGGTCAAATTCATTTCTTGATGCTCTAAGTGATCTTTCACTTCTTGAACATTTTTATTCTTGATATGTCATTCTATCTTGATAGTTTGAGGAGTGGTAATTCCGGCCATTGCATTACAAGATATGGTTGGATTCATTTCTTCCTTCTTGATGTGGTCTTTCACTTATTGAACCTCTTTCTTCTTGATATGTCCTTCTATCTTAAGAGTTTGAGGAGTAGTAATTATTTCCAATGCTTTACAAGATGTGGTCAGATTCATTTCTTCCTTCTCTAGGGTTGGTTCCTAGTGTATATACTCTTCTTTTGATGCTTCTTAATCCTTTTCTTCCTTCTCTCCACAATAAATGTAAAATAATTTCTTCTCAGCACACTTACGACCTTCAATGTATTTTTTATCAGAATTGTAACAAAGGCCCTTTTCTCTTTTTTATTCCAATTGTTCTTGTGTTTCTCTAAAGAAGGTGTTTCCCTTTGTATCCTCATAATGTGCTATAATTTCCTCCATGAAAATTGACCACGTAACAAGTGGTTTACGAGAACAAAGCCCTTTATACCATAAAAATTGATCTTGTAATATGAAGATGAAATACACCCCTTTTCTAATAGTGGTACACCATGTAGATCAAAATATTTTTCCATCTATAGTATCAAATTTACTAGATCCTTGCCATCAAACTTCGTCATCTTGAGTTTTCTTGATTTTAGGAGCTCGATCTTGAAACGACAGTAACTCCGTAATTTCAGATCTCAAATTTATGAAATTTCTTCCTATTGTAGTTATTTGAGTTCTCTTTCTAACCCCACAAGTCTAATCATAATTTTATTATACAAGAAAGATTTATGCCAAATCTCCTATGGTGACATGATTATAGACTAGTTCAGTAGAACGAACTTGTACAACATTCTGTGTCTTACAGTTTCAACCCTAGTACTTGAAACTGATATTAAAAAAGCTACAAGTAGTCCTCTTTCTAAAACTTCTTACGAAATTTCAATATGCTGCTTAGAAGAAACGTTATGACGATTTCCTAAGGGGACCTATTGGGAATGTAATTCGTGGGTCGACAAAAACCATAACTTCCTCAGATTATATCTCCAAAATATATCGATACACGATCTAAAATTTGGAGTCGAAACTTCTGAAACTTCATAGTGAAAGAGTTATAGAGAAAATTCCACAATGACCTATTTTAGATGAAATTTTGGAGCTTGCAAAAACCTTAAATTCCTCAGATCATATCTCTAAAAATATCGAGAGAAAAAAATGAACTTTGGACGCGAGGTCTAGTGAGATTTCTTCCCAAATGGTTCTTTTTTGGCTTCTGAAATGTCAGAGAAAAAATTTATTGCAAAAATTCCACGATGACCTATTTGGAGCAGAAAAACCATAAAATCCAATGCTCTGATACCAAATGTTAGGAAAACAACTCACAAAAAGATAGAAAATATAGATGAACACCTTAGAAACAAGGTTGTTCGAGGGGGAAACCTCCTTTACATTACACAAATGAACAATTCTTGGATGACAAAAATGAAAAGACTTCCTTTCTATATATAGGAGTCTAAGGGGTCATAATATAATCAGAGCCTACATAACAATAATAATGTAAGGGCACAATAATAACAATAGTGGGCTTCTATGGGGCACAATAAAACAATATCGGGACTACATGGGCACAACAATATATTGAGGGGCTTGTACTAATAAGAATAAGGGGTTATACTAGCAGTATAGGGACCTAACATCCTAATTCCACAAGCTCCTATTTCCTTCCACACATATGGAGGATTTGAGATCCTATTTCATAGGTAATTCCAATTTCCTTGTACGATTCCCAAGGAATTTCTCATCTTCCTAATTACCCAACCTATACACTCAACTAGTATACATTTGATAATTACAATGTTTCCTTGACCTCCACTGCAGGCAAGAAATTTGAGTCTCATGCATGGATATGCTATATTTAGCTGATTGACTCATTAATTCATAGGTAACCAATTTAAACTAATCAACTTACCTTTAACTAACTTAATTGAGGACTTGAGCTCACTTAATTGAGGTCAACTATATATAATAGATTTAGATTGCCAATTCTTAGCAATCAATACATGCACAACTCTACTCTTAGAATATAACTTGAAATAATTGAGTTAACTAAGTGAAAAGGCCATATCACTTTAGATAACTACATATAAGTCATCTGCAGATGAGGAAATTTGATTTTACTCAATGGGATTAAGGAAAAAGTCAAATTGATTTTTATTTCTACACTTTCTAACACTCCCTCTTAGAAAGAAAGGTATTTTTGACTACCCCAATCTCCGATGTCTGAATCTAAAATATTACACCACAGAGGACTCAAATCCAGTACCCCAATCCTCTTCTTGTGAAACTCAAAATTACCTCTTCACAATGCCTTTGTCAAGATACGGGCATCCTTCCTCTCAGTTGGAATGTACTGTAACAACATAATTCTCCTTTGCACATAATCCCACAAGTGATGATACTCAATATCAATGTGCTTGGACATGTCATAAAAAACTATATTATCACAGAGTTTGATACAAATATCATTACCATGGTGAATCACTATCAGATCCATCTCCTGATTGAAACATCCCACAATTATTTTCCTCATCCATATTACCTCACATCCTTCCTGACTTGCAGCCATGTATTCAACCTATGTTGAGTTGAGTGCCACAAACCATTATTTCTTGTTGTACCAGGAGATAGCTAGGACACACCACCGAAATTAGCACCTAAAGTACTCTTACTTTCTGATGGACTCCGTGTGAAATCCACATTAGTGAAGCCTTCAATATTCACTCCCTCTATCCTCCTATAGCATAACCCATATTATTTCCTCTTGTACAACAACCCATAATTTGTTGTTCCTTTGAGGTACCAAAACACATGTTTAGAAACCTTGTAATACAACTTGGTAGGCTTAAACATAGCTTCAGTAAGTTGGCTAACTACTTATCATATGTTAGTCATTCTGTTCACTAGATACATTAAGGATCCCAGAAGTTGTATGTATATGGTAACATCTACTTCTTCTCTAGAAGAATCACTCTCCTTCCTCCAGTTGGTAGCTAGAAGTATGTACATAAGCTTACAGTCCTCCATGTCAAATATTTGAAGTATTTTAGAGGCACACTTACCCTGACTCACCAAAAATTCACCATCATCCTACCGTACTTCTAGTCAAAAGGAATTAGTGGATGAAGCCCATGTCCTTCATTTAGAATTCCTTGGAAATATCCTTCCTGTAAGAGCATATTGAATGATCATCCCCTATAAGTATCAACTCATCAAAATACAAGACCAAGATAAGAAACTTGTCAACCACCGTAATGTCATATAGGTTCGCATCTGCTTCAATTTTGGTGAATCCAAATCCATTGACATATGTGTCAATCTAAGTGTACCATGCTTGAGGAACTTGTTTGAGACCATAAAAGGCTTTTTGAGTCTACAAACGTGTCTCCCTATCATATTGATCAAATCATTTTGGCTACTCTATGTAAATTTCTTCCTTAACAAAAACATTGAGATAGGTTGTCTTCACATCCATCTCATGGATATTCAACCCCATCAACATAGAAAATGCAAGAATGGATCTGAATGAGGAATATTTACTACTGTAGAAAATGTTTCCTCGTAGTCCACTCCCTCTACCCAAGATAATCCTTTGGCCACATTCAATGCTCCCATCAGTTGCATTCTTTACATTGTGAATCCATTTGGAACCAACCTCTTACTTGTTTTCTAGCCTCGACAATAGCTCCCAGACACTATTTTGCATGATGGAGTCATACTCCTCTACCATGGAATCAATCCACATAGGTTGAAAATATTTTTCTTCAAATGAATAAGGCTCTCACTCCATGATTTCTTTTATGGGAGCCATATACTAAGTGTACCTCTCTAGTGACCTCGTCTTCCTGCACTAAGATGTAGGAGCTCACACATGCTCCCATGCATCTTGCACCAATCTCTCATATTCTCTAGTTCTCTTTCTCCCCTCTCTAGATAGGTTTTGGTTGAGTCAGTTCCTCCACTTGGCCTCTTGTTTTCTCCTCCATATATGGTTTCTCCACAACATCTTGAAGTTATACATGAGACTCCTCCTTACGAAATACAATATTCTCCTCTAGTAGGACACTTATATCTCACTCTAGATAATATCTCATTGCCTTCTCCTCATTAAATTTGAAATCTCTCCTCATTAATGTAACCCCGAGTGAGGGTAAATACATTGGGTAACTATGTGATCTCTTTGTGTATCCTACAAAGAATACCATCTCAGTTGTAGGCTCATGTTTCTTCCTTCCATCCTTGGAGACATGATAATACACTGTCACTCCAAAAATTTGAAAATGAGGTACATCTGGCTCTGTTCCAGAGAAAACTGCTTGGGGTGTGATCATGCCCAGTATTCTATGAGGGTTGTTATTCTCCAAATAAACTGTAGCATTTCAAGCTTTTCCCAATAGTTTTAAAGGAATTTCTTGATCATGCAACATAGCTCTTGTTTCTCCTGCTATGCTTATGTTCTTCCTTTCAACAATACCATTATACTATGGATTATGGGGTGCTGTCAATTCTCTTTTAATCCCCCCTTTGGCAGAAAAGTCCTTTAAGGTGTTAGAAAAAAATTCTCTTCCATTGTAACTTCTCAAGGATTCCACTTTATAACTAGTCTTCTTTTATAACAATGCTTTGGCTTTATCAAATTTATAGAAAACTTCCTCCTACTTCCACATGAATAAGATCCAACATTTTATATAAATTTCATTAACAAAAATAACCTAAAACCTATGTTTCATTGAAGAGGTTATCGAAAAGGGCCTATAGACATGAGAGTGTACTCACTTCATGATTTATTTTACTCTAAATCTCGGCCCTAATAGGTGTTTTTGACATACTTCCCCAAATTTCATCCCTTGCGTACATAATTTTGATAAAGGGTATATTTTGGGAGACTAGTGGTAATATGTTGCATGATACTCAAGACCCCATGGTGTAAGTGTACCATGAACCTATGCTGCTGCCTATAAGGCCTTCTTGATAGACTTCATTGTGGAAAATTTGTCGCATAGTTCATGAGCTTGTGGAAATGAAAACATTTCACCTTTCTAAGGTCCTCATTCTTTCCATTTTTTGTCTAGAATCAGGCTTACTTTGGAACTTATTACCTTTAGCTTTCTTTCCCTTCCCAACCAAGGTAAATTCTCTTCCTCCTTAGCTTGGGATGGAACTCCATCTCTGGCGTTCCTATGAATTTATTCCTGCACCAAATATGCTTAGAGCCTCTTCCAAACTGGGAATTTTTCACTTACATTAATAAACTCCTGGTAGCTATGTCATGTATTAGAAGGTCCTAGGAGAGCTAGGCTCACTAGCTAGGAAAATGGTATTCTTTCTCCAACTCCTCCAAGTTCATCATGCTCCTATGTGAACCTAGAGAGATAATGCAAAACACTTTCACTCTTATGCATTTTGATATTTGTGATCTTGTCCTTTAATGCCAAATTCTTGGCATCATTTTTATTCTCAAAAATATTTGTGAGGGTCTTCCACATGGCATATGGAGTCTCCTTTCCATGTAAACTTGAGACTCTGTTGTCTCACACACCCTATAGGATTATCCTCCTAGCCTTTGTGGTATTCTTATTCCACTGAGTTGTTGTTTAAACGTCTATAACTACAAGTTTGGGAATATTTGACTGAGTATATTCTCAAACTACATTATCATCCAAGTTTGCTTCCATCCTATCCCACGAAGAACAAAAGTTAGAGGTTCCCTCTAGGGAATACTCCAATCTCAACCTAATAGAAGACGTCTTCTTGAATTCTTCACCAAATTTGTAAATCAAAAGGTCTGAAGGTTGTTGAACTAGTTCTATTGTGATTTATGCTTTGAATATATGTATATTTTTAATGAAGATTACTACTATTAGTGTAATCAAATTGAAAAATATATATTACAACCTTCCTCTACACTACTTTAGAAATATATCAATAATCTAGAAGCACATTTATAGCCACGTGTACATCAAAACCATAAGAACACAATATTTCTCTTGGGGAACCCATCTGGGAAAACCTCCTATCTTGCATTGAGTTAATTAGATAAGACTGAGAACCTATTACAATTTCTTTCTTCAAGTATGAAGCATCTCTAACACTTGCAAACTTGTTCTCTCATTTCTTGTCAGTCATTGGCCAACACATAGATAATTTCCTAACTCCACAAGCTCCTATTTCCTTGTGGTAAGGTGGATGAATTGAGATCATATCTCGTGGGGGATTCCAATTTCCTTGTGCAATTCCCAAGGAATTTCTAATTTTCTTAATTATGCATCATGTACACTCAACTAGTATAGAATTGATAATTACAATGTTTCTATCACTCCACTTGAGTCAGGAAATTGCAATATTATGCATTCATAGGCTATATTTTGTTGATTGACTAGTTAATTGATAGATCAAAAAGCTAAACTACTCAACTAACCTTTAATTGACCTAAATGAATATTGGGTTCAGTTAGCTAAGACAAACTATAGATAC
Source organism: Pinus taeda (assembly GCA_000404065.3). Taxonomy (NCBI): domain Eukaryota; kingdom Viridiplantae; phylum Streptophyta; class Pinopsida; order Pinales; family Pinaceae; genus Pinus; species Pinus taeda. Next base: position 92,759 of record APFE031601489.1, on the reverse strand, counting down.
CTAAATCAGTTTACTAATTCCTAGCAATCAATACACACACAACTCTACTCTTAGACTCTAACTTGAAATAACTAAGTTACAAGTCCAGGTTGTTGTGAACTCAATAGGGCAATGTATATGTTAATTATCTTAACTTGATGATGTGTTTCCCTTCAATTATTAGCTTTGATATTTATTATTCCAATGTGCAATACATCAAACAACTACCAAAATAATAAGAACAATGACAAAGTATGTAGGCCTCAAGTGAGGGCCAATACCCCTCCTCTTGAGGGGAAAACCTGTAAAATATCTTTTTATCTTTCAAATATTTCAACTGACAAATACCACGAAGTAGACTCAGGTAAATACCCTCCAAGATCAAGTCTTCCTTAGCCTCCTACTACAATATCTTCGACCTCCTAGTAGATCCAAAATTATGATCCCAAACAACTGTTGCAACTATTATTACTTCTCTAAGATACTTTGATCTCCCTTTACCAACCTTCCTCTTGATTCTCTTCACCTGAATTGATTTCTATGGCTAGTAGGATGCCCTAAGATACCTTTGCTTTCCTTCCCCTTCTCTCTTGCCTTGAAAATCAAACTTCAAACTATTCCACCACAAAAAAGCTAACTTCTCACTTCCTAAAGAATAGAGAGAAACCTAAGCACTTTGACTTCTTGATCCTTCTCTTGTTCACACTTCATTCTTTGAATTTCTGCTTGTCCCTTCTTTGCATAAGACATGAGTGAATGAATGATCAAAGTGGAGGATGAGTTCATGTTATATATAGGTTTATTTAAGGGTGGAAATGGCTCTTCATGTAGGTCAACTTGATGTTGGAGGTATTTTTACACATTCAAGATAAACCACAATTTTCTTTTAGAATTGACAATTTGCCCATAGGGTCTTCTATATATGTCAATGACTCTTATTCCTAGGACAAACCCTAGAATCCCTCAATGGTTGTTTGACCTATAAAAGAAATTTTTGCATGAAACCCATGCTCTAATACTAATACTAATAATTTATTTTCCATTTTATATATACAAGAATACATTTCGTAATAATGAAGTCCAAACATAGTAACACAATTTTCAAAACTCCCTCTTAACTACGGAGGTATTGATAAGAGGTACATGGTTATTCTTAATCTGAAGAGATTTCATAAGAAGATTCAGATTGGTAACCCATCCATCTAGAATCATAATAACTAACATTGTCACATAACAAGGCCTTGACTAACAATTCTATCTCTCCACAAGATCAAAGCATAATTCTGGTGATACCAATGATGTATCGACACCATTATCATCATATATCCAAAGTGCATACCCCAACCAAGTGTTCATATATTATGAAACCCCATTGGACTATTATTATCTTGGGTAGCCAATCGTCAAAGAATATCTATCCACGACTAGTCTCATATCAAATTCCTTACCACATTATCAAAGAGTATCGAATAACATATGGTTACCCAATCCTCCATTTTTTGTTTGCAAGTGAAAACAAGATTGTTGTGTCTATGTCTTCCTCTCAATAAGTGAGGACAAATCCACCAAACCAAGTGTGTCCCTTAAGTATACAAACTTATTTTTTGGAAGTCAATTCATTAATATGCCAGCTACTTGCTCATCGCTGGAGATATATTGTAGCTCCACCACACCATTTTTTATGAGATCTCATATATATTGGTACTTGTCATTGATATGCTTTGTCTTCCCATGAAATGCTAGGTTCTCGGAGAAATGAATACAACTGGTGTTATCACCAAGTATCACTATAGGGTTGATCGGTTCATCAAACAAGTTAGATAGCAGCTTCCTTAACCAAATTTCTTCCCTTCTAACTTCACATGCTATAACCTATTCAAATTAAACACTACTCAAAGGAACAATGTTTTTCTTTCTGCTCATCCATGATACCATAGAGGATCCTAAACTAAAACATCATCATGTAGTGCATCATGCATCCTATTCACTACCTCCCGAGTCGGAAACTATATAAGTAGTTAATTCAACATCATTGCTTCTATCATATTTCAGGTTGTAGTTGATGGTTCCCCACAAATATCTCAAAATATGTTTTGTTGCTTTCCAGCAATCATGCTTCAGCTCCACTTGGAATTGACTAAGTGGATTTACTGCGAAACATATTTTTGATAAAGTATTCACCAAGTACATTAATGAGCCAATAAGTTGTCTAAATCTTGATGAATCCATGGGGCTTGATTGACTGCTCCTTAGCCTTTTAAAGTTTTTGAGCATTGGAGTGCTCATAGGTTTACAGTCCATCATGTCGAACTTATTTTGTATCTCGACCACATACCTTCCTTGACCTAAATAGACTTCATTAGGTTTCTTCCAAACTTATAGTCCCAAATAATAATACATTAGCCCAAAATCCTTGATGTCAAGATTTTTTTCCTATTTCTTCTTGGATTCTTAAATTGGACCTTATACATCTTTTAACAGAAGATCATCTAGATACAAAATAATAACTATAGGTTCACTATTTACAACCTTAATATAGAGGTTTCAATCAAAAAAACATTTTGTGAAGCCCAATATCTGAAGGTATGCATCAATTCTAGCATATCATGCCCTTAATGCTTGCTTGAGGCCATTTAATGGTTTCTTCAATCTGAAAACATATGCTTTCCTATATTTGATTTAAAATACCAAGGGTTGTTCTATGTGGACTTCTTCATCTATATTTCTATTCAAAAACATAGTCTTGACATCCATTTGATGGATGTTCCATCCCATTAATACTGCGAGAGAGACTAATGATCGAATTGTTGTATATGTTATTGTTGGAGAAAATGTTTCTTCATAGTCGATGCCTTCAAGTTGCGAGAACCCCCTAGCCAAAAAAATTTCTTGATACTTGTCTATACTTCCCACACTTGATATTATAGATCCATTTGGAACTAACCACAAATTTTTCTTCCGTCCCAGGCATGATCTCCCAAACTCCATTCTTCATTATAGATTAATATTCTGCATTCATGGAATCTTTCCATTCTTGAGGTTCTACAAACTCTTCAAAGGTGGATGGTTCTTATTCTATTAATTTTGTCATGTATGTAGCATACCCAAAATATTTCTTGTCTTTTACATTCTCTAAATGATCCTTGAGCTGCCCCATTACCTCCTACATCAAGTAGTACAAACTTCAACCCGTCATTTATTTTCCTTGTTTCTTGAATGGACATAGTTTGAACAGGTTCACTAGGTCCTTATTGCCCTTTGTGAGATCCTTATCCTTCCTTGTCAACTTCTTCCTCAAATATGGGAGGTTCCTCATCATCAAAATCTATAGAAAGTTATTTGATTTCTTGAATGTTTTGCTCTCATCAAATATGATATAAAAGCTAACTTCAATGTGATGTCCATTTTTCATATAGATTCTATAGGCTTTCAATGAGTTACTATACCCAAAAAATATACCCTTCACACTGGAAGGATCCAACTTCTTTATTTTGTCCTTTGGTATATGAATATACATAGGAAATTCAAAGTTTCAGAGATGATCTACGAATGGCTTCTTACCAGTGAACAACTCTTCTAGAGCCTCATTGCCTAGATATATATGAGGATATTGATTTTTTGTGTAGACCGTTGTCTTTGTTGCCTCACCCCACAGAAACTTCGGTAGATCTGGATCGTGTAAAATTTCTTTTACACTTTCTTCAATGGATATGTTCTTTATTTTTACAACTCCATTTTGTTTGGGATTGTATGAATCTATTAGATCCTTCTTAATTGTAGATTCCTTATAGAATTCTACAATCTCTTTGGATGCATGTCCTCCTCCATTATCATATCTTACTATCTTGATTCTTCTTTCTATAAGTTTCTCCACTTAAGCTTGAATTCTTGAAATTTAGTAAATACTTCATGCTTGATTTTTATTAAGTAAACCTAGCTCTTCTGATCATCTATGAATGTGATATAATAAACATTTCCTCCAAGTGATTTTGGAGTCATAGAGCCATGCACATTAAAGTGAATGAGATCTAACATTTCTTTTGACCGTGAAGCACTACTTCCAAATGGTCTCTTGGTATTATTTCCCAATACACATCCTTTGTATACACCTTCGTGATCATATTTTAGATTTGCAATTTAGAGTCAAAAGTATTTTGAAATGTAGATGACCAAACCTTCGACATTAAACTCCACATGGACTAATCTGAGTGTCTCCTTTATCTTATAATATTTAAATAGAAAGTAGATCTTTGTGCAAACCTGTAACAAACAGAATGTTGTCGGGGTAGATGTTCCTTCCATATTCGAGCCTTATGGATCTTGATCCAATGCCTTTCACTCGATAGCCTTTTTTGTCTCCAAGTTCAACAGAGTATGCAAATTTTCCTTTCGACAAGGGCTTCAATTGATGGGAGTGACTAGTCATGTGCCTTGGTACAACATTATAACTTATCGAGATGCCTTTGTCTTGGAATGTCCTAGAGATAGCCAAGAAGATTCCTTCATCCCTTTATTTGAGTGATTCCTTCTTTGAATAAAATACGAGACTCCATAATTCTTTAATACCTTCCTTGAGATGGTTTGCAATCTTTTTTATGACTTTATTCATAGTAGATGATATCTTCCTCATGCCCTTAGAGAACCAAATCTCTGATACAATGTTGATAATTGAATAAGGAAATGTATTTGTTAATTCAATTAACTTGATAATTGTTTTTGTTACCTTTTACTTATTAGCTTTGATCTTTCTTCTTCCCATGTGCAATGCATCAAATAGATACCAAAATAGTAACAACAATGACACAGTATGTAGACTATAAGATAGGGCCAAAAGCACTCCACTTGTGGGTAAAACCCATAAAATATATTCCTATCATTCATGTCTTTCAATTGACAAATGCCATGACCTAGAACCAGACAAATACCCTCCAAGATCAAGTCCTCCATAGCCTCCTACTACAATATCTTCAACCCCCCAGTAGATCTAAAATTCTGGTCCCAAAACACTATGGGAATTGTTGTTCCTTCTCTAGGAGACTTTGATGTCCCTTTATCAACCTTCCTCTTAGCTTTGCTTGCCTTGATTTGAGTCTTAGGGCTAGTATGATGCCCTAAGAAATAGTTTCTTGCCTTCCCTTCTCTCTTACTATAAAATCAAATTTCAACCTATATCAGCACAGAAACCCCAACTTCATAGTTCTAAAACAATAGAGAGAGACCCAAACACTTACTTCTTCTTACATCTCCCCTTCGCACTTCCTTCTTCAAATTTATTGTTCTTCCTTCTTAGAATAATAGATGAGTGAATGAATGATCCAAATGGAGGACAATCTCCTCTTATATATAAGCTTCTTCGAGGATGGATGTGGCTCTTCATGTAGGCTGACTTGACAGCTCATTAGGCCAACTTAATCTTGTAGGTATTTTAATACTTTCAAGAAAAAATATATTTTCTTTTACAATTTAAAATGTGCCTATAAGGTCTTCCATATCTTACAATGACTCTTATACCTAGAAAAATCCCTAGAAGCACTCAATAGGTGCTTGACCTATAAAATAAAAGAACTTGAGCATGAAAGCCATGCTCAAATAATAAAAATAAATTATTTTTCATTTTATATATAAAATAATACATTTCATACAAATGAAGACCGAACCTAGTTACACATTTTTCAGGACATGTCACTCAAATAACTACACTCAAGTCATCTACTGATGTGGAAATTCGATTTTACTCAATTTGACTAAGGAAAAAGTCAAATTGAGCTTCCGTGCTACACTTTCTAATAGGTATCACTTCCTATCAACTCAGTCATGGATCCTAGCCCCTTGATTCTCGAGAGAGTTAAAATTGTGACCTCTCAATAATAGAGGTTCTTTAATGATGTGAACTCAATAAATTGAACAACAATCGAGGCTATGACCCTTCCATGTCATACTAGTAAGAGGATCAAATCTTGCATTCCATTGAGGTCTTAGCTCTATATTTTGAAGAAAAATTGATAAACGGCGCAATTTTGTAGAATATGTTTTGAAATATATGACAAAGTTATCATAAACATTGGGTGATTAGGTTGAAAGGATAATTTGTAGAGAAATATAAAAATTCTACTTGAGGGAGAAGCTAGGGTAGAATTTTCCTCACATCATCCATTAAAATATTTTTGGGAAAATAAGAATCCCAAAATGTTGAGGTATGAAAAGGATTTTATCCCTATATAATTCCATCCATCTTGACACTTCGAGAGTGGAAAAAATAAGAGGAATCAATTCATTGTGACATTTCTACTAGTGGGTGATATTTTGGAGAATTGGGTTATACCTTGTAAAGGTAGATTTAGATATCAAATAAAGTTTTTCTAGTTTATAGAACTTGACACTTATGTTGTATCCCCTATAATTATTTTCGACATAGAGATGTTCCAAATGGGGAAAGAAATACATCAAATAAAATCCATATGAAAAAGTTATTCTATTGAAAAATTTACCTTAAAATTTTACCAACATGATTAAAGAAGATTTCATGTTACCCACTATTACTCATGGAAAATGTTATATCCATGTTTAGACTATGAAAGATCAATGTTGTAACTCTAGAAGGGTAAATTTTATAACTCTAGCTATTAGTTGATGAAGCCAACCCCAATATCTAGTATTCTATTAGGATATTTTTTAACTAGGGAAATAGAAGGGAAAGGGTTTCCATCCATCTTAGATTAGATCTCATTCCACTACAAAGCATAGAAACTTGGGAGTGGGACTGAAAGGGAAGAGTGAATGAATTTTAGTATTTTTGGTAGCCTATTAACTTACACATCTAAGGTAGCTCCATAGAGAGAAAAAATTTCTTAGTAGCTTTATTATTTCCATTACAAAAGATATGGGATAGAAGAGCCACATCATCTAGCTTGTTTTTCTCTACTACGGGTTTCCCAAACCATTTATTGCTTTTATTGTGACTAGTATCTAACTACATTTAATTATTCTCAATTTTTTGCATTTTATCTATTGCATGAATGAAAAGAAGATAATAGTAAATAAATATGGAATCTAAGGACATTAATCCTCTTGATATATGTTTTACTCTATTTTTATTAAATCTACGATGATATATTTTCCATTGAAACATCCATGACAAATTTTTGATGAGTTAAGCTAGAGGAAGCAAGGAAATTAATGGATGAGTTTCATCATGTAATATGTATTTAACATCATGCAATGATGATCACCACATACAATGTTATTATATGTGGTTAATATTGGTTTAGTATATTTATGATTTGGAAAAGTCTATTGTTAAATGTTAACCTTGTGAATTATTTACAAGAAGGAAAAAGATGCAAATTATCCCTTTACAACTAAGTGTAGTGGAAGCTCCTCTCTAATATTAGGACCTTAAATTTTTTGGTAAAATAAAAGATAATTATATAAAATTGAAATAGCTTTATTCCTACATATTAATCAATAAATTAGGTTGAATATATTCCAACAAAGAGATCTATAGAAAAAGTCGTAAAGGATTTCATAGAAGAAAGAATTATAACTCACGCCGGAGTGCTAAAAAATATCATACTAACAATTCTAAAGATTAAAATTCTATACATTTCTTGTCCCTTTTTTTATTATTATGGCATTACCTTATTCCATTCATCGAGATATTATCCTCAAGAAAATGGTCTTGTTGAGTCAAGTAACAAGCATTTGATGACCATTATCAAGAATATGGTTGGAAATAATATGAAATACTGGGATAGAATGTTAACATATACTATATGGGCTAATAGAATAATATGGGAATACTTCACTTAGAAATTCCAATTATTGTTGGTTTATAGGAAGGGAGTAACATTTCTAGTTCATCAAAACATATTAATGCGTAAGTTAATGCAAAAGCTCTAGTTTGATCTACATTCAATACAAAATAGATTTGGCCAACTAATTGAAATTAACATTTGGTATAGGTGTAAGAGAATATAAATACTAAATTTGAAAAGAAGACTCACAAATGCAATTTTAAGAAGGGTTGATGTGTTCTACTATAAAAAAAAAAAGAGCTAAGAAGGAAAGTGAACACATTATTTTTTAGAATATTTGATAGGGTTATTAGAGAATGGAAGTTGTTAAAACTAATAATTTTTTCTACATACCTCCTTTGCATGATCAAAAGTTGACTTTGGATATGAATAAGTATTATTCTACTTATGTAATATCTAATCCCTTAGGGGCCTTCTTCTACTGTAGCAAGTTTTCTACTGATAGATACTTATGTGTTTCATTTTACTATCTTTAGCATTTCACATCCTTTCAATAAAACAAATTTATATATACATTGTAATAAATTCTTTCAAAGTACATCATATGTGCTTATTTCCATCTCATTTAGCACAAATTTATACCTCTCAGGGAAGGGCCAAATAACATGTTTCTTTACCCCACCCTTTATTTTAATACCGATTCAGTGAAAGTGTTCAAATTTTAATATCATGTAGAGATTCTATAGTTTTGATGGATTCTCAATATGAGCACATGTCTTTAAGTTAGAGCTAAATAGTAAACCTTATAGCTTTTTTATTTTGTAGTAAATGTTTTAGCAAGTGTGATCATCATGGTGAGACAAAAGTGTGATGATGGTGTACTTATATATTGGACTTGGGGCATGGTAGGATTATCCATATGTATTTAATTTTTTGGATGGTAGCTAAGACACCATTGACATTCAACCATTTCTGGTTCTCCTAGTTCGCATTTCAAGGTGCTTGGTTTTATTAACTATCTTAATTATCCTTTAAAGGTGTAAACTCCATCAAGCTATGCATGTAAATCAAAGGGAGGTATTTAGGCATCATGTAGTGGATCTATTAGCATAGATATTTTATGATGGCCTATAGTAGTTAACTTATTTTAGCTTCTATGTAAGAACAACTAAATGATGCAAGGGTTACCAAGACCTTGTTTACCACACCTATATATATATATATATATATATATATATATTATATATTATATATCCCAATGCGTTATATTATCTTATGTAAGTAACACAACATTTCTTAGGAGATGATGACACATTCATTCATGCAATTTCAAATTTCTTGATGTAGTGTCATGCCAATCAATGTCCTGGGTCACATTAACATAGGAACAAATGAGTTGCTTGTAAACACATGGGAATCCCTTGCAAATATCACATGGAATATCTATGACCACTCTCCTAATCTACCACTTCTTGAGATAATTCTCATCTTATATAATCGTGAAACCAAATATGTTACCGCTTTTTCACAAACATGGATATATTTTGGCATTTGAAGGCTTGGAGGAGTGACTTAATGGAGTTTTGGCCTTGAAGTAATGACGTGGAACTCACTTAGACAAATATTGATGATATCTATAGTACTCAAGAATATTGTTTGAGTACTTATCTGCAGATATGGAGGATCCATCCATTTATAAAGGGTTTAGTTTTAAATTTGGTGAGGTTAGTCCACCTACAAATGATAGATGTTGGATGGAAAGCGTATAACAATTCTTATTGATAATATTTTGATACTTCTCAAATATAAGTTCAAGGAATCATTATCCCTCTAAGGATAATCACTCCCCTTCAAGGGTGATGTCTCCTTTATTTCAAAGTTTCATGTATGCAAAAGCATTATATACTTCTAATGTATCTTAGTAACATTACTTGTGTAGATGGAATGTCACATATTCTTGTTTCTCTAACCTAGTTTTAGGAAGTAAATAAGCATAAGTAGTTATGAGGCTTATCTTTAACTAAAAGGAATCCTCCAATTCCAAATGGTTTTGAGTTATTGGAGAACATTCTCATACACCATTAACATGAAATCTTTCTTGGTATTTTCGTGTCAATTATTGGATCTCATTCTTTCTTGGTTATTTTTATTTGTTCATTGGAGCTATATTTTTGAATATTCAAGTATTATACTAGACAATAATATCAATGAGTTTGAAAAGAAAATTTATATGTTGAAAGGATGATGTTTAAGGTTCATCTCAGTTCCATTACTCTTGATTTGGTATGTAGGTGTTCAATCTCTTTTCTTCTATATTTTTATGCTCCTTGTATGTGTTTTAAGAAGTCCTTTTAAATCCATTTTTTTATTTTAATGGTGAATTTGATTCCTTTGAGGAAACACTTCTTGTAGAGCCTCTACCTTCATGAATTGTCTTGAGCAAGGAAAATACTATTTAGCATCTAACATCTACTCTCTTACTCTAATCCATAAGCATCAGATAACCAGTTCTTACAGAGGAGTTCTTCTTGACCACATAATCCATTATTTGAGTTAGGGAACTATGTAAAACTCCTAACAACCAACTAAAAAAACCTAGAAAGAAAAATACTAAAAAAAGACATAAAATAACTTGCTCAAATCAATTTTTAGTGATGTTTTTCCCAATTCTAGATTGAGGAGTGAGATGGTAAATTATGGAAATTCTTTAGTAGATCCTACCAACACATGACTCAATTTTTGGATGCCCATAGATGTTTCCAAATCTCTTTTCCTCCTTGCAGCCATCGCCACCATACTTTTGCACCGAGGGCATGTGATAAAAGTTTAGGGTCCTTTAAGCCTAGGTCGTGATGATGTTTTGGTTTACATAGTTTGTCCCAAGCCACCAGGGCCCATTTTCGACCAATCTACCATCCATACTAGAGCAATTTCCAGAATTTGACCATGAGAACCTTGTAGATTCTTCAACTAGCTAGTAGGGCTAAGAGCTCATGAATGGGGATAACCTGTAGAATCTCCTTCAAAATAACAAGTCGAACCAGTGAATTTAAAACTTTGAAAGTCTATCTTGATAATTTCTTATCAAAGTGAGAGAGAAGCTCCTTCCAATGTGCAGCGTTGAGAAAGTTCGACACAAAAGGGACTTCGCTGTAAGTGTTGGGCAGCACTCCAATTCAAAAGCCAAGGGTCTTGGCCTAGATTTTCCCTCTAGGGTGAGCATTGAAGAAGAAGATATCAGATGTGTCGCCATTGATCTGAGTGTCCAAAGCCTATTAGAACAGTTTCATAATGGATCCAAATTGTTTGGTTTTTTGTAAGGTAGATTTTCCATATAGCATGTTGTCATCAACAAACTACTAGTGGGTGATTGGCGGGGCCACCTAAGACACCTTGATGCCCTGGTGATCTGAAATTAAAAAGGAACACAAAAACTTACATATATAATCATAAACATAGAGATGCAGCATAAAAACACTTCATTTCATTAATAGAAAAATATTGAACTATGCTTACAAACAAAATGGAAATAAGATAGTTTGGGTAATGGTAGCTTATGTCTCAGAAGAGATGTGGTAGCTATATGCCAATGAGCTGAGTTACAGTGGAACTCAAGGGCTTTTTTATTATTTAAAAATAAGAACAAACCCTAAACTACCAAAACCCTAACCAGAGGAGATATAACACCAAGAGTTTATGTGCCCTATTGGTATTAGTTTGGAATCGAACATTCTAGTGTCATAACTTGGTCATATTATCTCAGTTTGACATGTATGATACCTCGTTGGAAATATATCTTTGAGGACTAGGGGGTATTTCCTTTGATCTTGAGGTTATAGGTTATAAATTTCCTTTGGATCATCTCAATCTTTCTCAATGACTCCCTAGGTATACAACAACCCCAAACTTCACATCTATATAAGATGACAAGGATGATGAGATTCTCAAAGAAGAACCTTTTCTTACTACAACTGTAAAGATTGACTGACTTACAATTGTTTTCAAGCTCATAATAAGTTTTCTAACCTCCAATAATTATTTTCTCGATGCTATAATTCTAGTTGAGCTCATGAGGAAAGTGAATATCTAAATATTTATAAGAAGAAACTGGCTCAAGACAATGGTTATCATAGATGAAACTACCATGGGTGATATTTTTGGATTTAATGAGCGTGACTTTAGTGCCCCTTGTTCGTATTAACTGTCATACCCATCTTAGAGCAGTGGATATGAAGAGTCTTAAGTTTCTTGTCTAGGTCATCATGGCTCCTTGCAAGAAGAATAATATCATAAAGATAAAGGAGAATAGCAATTATACTACTAGCGACTCGATTCCTTTACATCCCATGTTTTCTAGACTCTCCTCTAATTTATTGATGTAAATACAAAAAAGTGTAGGGGAAAGGGGATAACCTTGCTTAACCTCGATATTACATTTAATATCTTTAGACCACCCTCCATTGGTCCTAATCTTTGAAATGATAGTATCATAGAGGCGGATCACGACAATCCTCAGTTTAGGAGGAACCATGATCTCTTCAAGCCCTGCCTAAAGCTTATCTCGTGGGAGAGTCTCGAAAGATTTCTAAAGTCCACAAAAGAACAAAAGGGATCAGTTTTACTATTACAACATTCCTCCTCAATAATCCTAAAGGTGACAATGTGTTCGATGATCGAGTCATGTCTCCTAAAACCAGCTTTCCCTTTAGCTCTTTTACCTTGGTTCTCAAGCCAAAAGCTAAACATTTTTTCCAGAATGAGCCCATAAAGTTTGGCTAGGATGTGGCTAATCATAATGGTCCTGTAGTTAGAGGGAATTCTTCTGCCCCCATTTTTGAAGATATGCACAATAAGGCTTTCTGTCAAAATCTTAGGGAAGTCATGCTTTACAACCAAATTGTGAAGCTTGTGGAGATGAGAAATGAGGATACATTTTCCCATTTTAAATATCTCATCCTTCTAACCTTCAATATCTTTGGATTTCCAATTAGCGAGCTTATTAATCCCAAACTCATTGTCTTCCATAGAGAAAATATCATCCTTAATATGAGTGTTTAGCATCATGCCCATGGTGTCCGAAGAATCATACAATTTCTTAAGATAGTTATCCTAATTTTCTAGCGGGATAGAATGATTATCTTTAGTTTTACGAACAAGCACATTCTACCAAAACTTTCTGGGAAAAACTTTAGAAAGGGGGATGTAATGCCCCGTGGTTGGCGAGAAAACACGGCGCACCCTCCATCCACTATGCGAAGTGACTAAGTCATAAAACATGCGATTGGGCGACCAAAGGTTGAGTCATTACACTTGTATGCAGACAAGGATTGACATTCCACGGTTATAGGGTGAGTTGGGGAACTCATCGTGTGAACCAGACAAGGTGTGATGTAAAATGGGCAAGGTTGGTGGGTGGTCCCATGCCATGGGTGAGCCGACCACAAAAACGTGCCAACATTACATGGAGCGCACAGTTGGGGAGAAGATTGGAGGGTCGGCCGAGGGCGCGACCTCCACACATAACAAGTATATATATATATGCAAACAAATGGTGGCATTTGAGCATCACAAGTTCGACCTTCGATCATCAAAGTGGAAGTACAAAGAGGTGGAAAGGTTGTACGGAAGGTGTAGGTCATCTGCCCGCTCGCTGGGGGGTGTACATAGGTTTTGCATGGTGTTAGAAGCAGTTGAAGGCACGGGTGGAGGGCATTCTAAGGCGCCCACCTGCCAAACTCTTGGATAGGTTTTGGTTGTATTTTGGGTGAGGGTCATGCATGGGTGTGCCCACCCATCTTGGAAAAAGAACTTATGTATTGTTGTTGGGTTGTGGTGAGACCACTGTGTGGTCTTGCACGGGTGGATGCCTGACCTAGTTGTAACGTCAGTTGAGTTATACTCGTGGTCATTTGTAAAACCTCTCTCTCATATAATAAAATATTTACATTGCATATGAAGTGTTCATGTTGTTGTTCTATCATGTTATGATATTAATGGATTCCACACATTAATATGTTATTCATGTATAAAGATGAATGTTAAGGCGTAGTTCCTAAAGTAATATAACAATGGAAGATGTTAATTACTTAAGTGGTGCCACACTCGACCAATTGAACGAAAAAATAATTCGGGGCTTGACAGGTGGTATTAGAGCAGGTTCACAATGGGTGAAGTCGGTGCTCGATGGAAGTAGAGAACAGACATGTATGCAGGGAAACGTTATGGAGAAATTGTGGATGAACAGTCTAGGTTTCATGGACTTGATGGTTCATGGCAAGACCATTCAAGCTGTAGTGGACACGGGGGATAGTCATAACTTCATGATGACACAGTTGGAAAAAGAGGTTGGACTAATGATCTTCCCATTATATGTGGAAGTCAAGGTAGTGAACTCTAGACCTAAAGTGGCGGGTTTGGCACATGAAGTGCCTGTGCAGATAAAAGACTGGAAGGGTCAGTTGGACTTCACAGTGATGGAGATGAATGACTTTGATATGATACTCAAACAAGATTTCTTGAAGGCTAACAAGGCTATTGTTTTTCCCTTCTATGATGAGGTGGTGCTCGTTGGACAGTCACAAACTTGGACTTTGCCCACTCATAGGTAAAGGAGGGAAGTCAAGGTGCAGCATGTTTCTACACTAAGTTTGGAGAAGGCTATGAAGGAGTCAGATATGGAGACATATGCGGTGATGTTCAAGGGAGTGGGAGGTGATGGAGTGAGGACGCCTGTTCCAGCCAAGATTTCTAAGGTGCTGACCAAATATGCGGATTTGATGCCTGATGAGCTACCAAAGAAACTTCCACCAATGTGTGCAGTAGACCATAGCATTGAGCTTGAGCCAGGAAGGAAACACCCTGCTAAAGCACCTTATCGATTATCAGGACTTGAGTTCGAGGAATTGAAACGACAACTAAAGGAGTTAGCTGATGCAGGTTTCATCAGACCTTCAAGGTCCCCTTATGGAGCTTCGGTATTGTTCCAGCAAAAGAAGGATTCGAATGAGCTACGGATGTGCTGTGATTACTGTGCATTGAACAAGTAGATGGTAAGGAATAGGTATCCTTTGTCGTTGGCTGTTGATTGCTTTGACAAGCTTGCGAAAGCCTGAGTTTTTTCCAAGATAGACTTGAGGCATGGGTATTATCAGGTGCGGATAGCTAAAGGAGACGAGAAGAAAACCATGATAGTAAAAAGGTATGGTAGATTTGAGTTCCTTGTTATGCCATTCAAGTTGTGTAATGATCCTGCTAGATTTTGCACTTTGATGAATGATGTCCTAGCAACATACTTGGATTCATTCATAGTAGAGTACTTGGACGATATAGTGGTGTATAGTGACAACATGGAGGATCGTAAGAAGCACTTGGTGATGGTGTTCGAGTCACTGAGGGAAAATCAATTGTTCTTGAAGAAGTCTAAGTGTGTGTTAACTCAGACTAAGATTCCATTCCTTGGGCATATTTTTGGTCAAGGGTACATACAGATGGAGCCGAGCAAAGTGAAGTTGATCGAGGACTGGGTTGAACCAAAGAATTTCCATGAGATGAGGGCGTTTTTGGGCATGACCAACTACCAAAGGAAGTTTGTAGAGGGGTACTCCAAGGTAACATCATCATTGTTAGACCTATTGAAGAAAGAAAAGAGGTTGATTTGGACGGATAAATGTCAAAAGGAATTTGATGACTTGAAGAAGAGGGTGGTGACAACACCGATACTGAAGTTGCCTGTCTTTGAGAGACCATTTGAGGTACACACTGATGCTTCAGATTTTTCCATAGGAGGGGTTTTCATGCAGGATGGGCATCTGGTGGCGTACGAGAGTCGGAAGTTGCAGGCTAGAGAACAAAGGTATCTGGTCCATGAGAAGGAGATGATTACAATCATTCACTGTCTTCGTGTGTGGAGGCATTACCTGATTGGAAGTTGTTTGTTGTCAATACCGACAACGTTCCAGCAAGTTATTTTGCGTCACAACTGAAGCTTTCTATGAAGCAAGCTTATTGGTAGGACTTCTTGGCAGAATTCGACATGACTATCGAGTATAGACCGAGAAGGCACAATGCAGTAGCAAATTCCCTTAGTAGGAAGGGACAACTTGCAGCATTGGAAGGAGAAGACTGGGCAAAAAGGAGTAGGAGTCGAATTCAGATGTTAGAAGAGATGCAGAATAAGCTCAACGAAAGTGTTGAAGCCGATACTTTGGTGTAGAATATAGTGAAGCAGATAAAGGAGGGGAAGACACGAAAGTTCTTTCTACGAGACGGGTTCTTGTTCTTTGGAAACCGACTCTATGTTCCAAAGTTAGCTGGAACCAGGAGACACATTTTGAAGGAGTGCCATGACTCATCGTGGGCTGGCCACCTAGGGAAACGTCATTCTTTGGCATTGTTGGAGAGAGGATTCTTTTGGCAGAAGATGCGATAGGATGCAAAGGAGTATGTACATACGTGCATCATTTGTCAATAGGACAAATCAGATAATCAGAGGCAAGGAGGACTACTGCAGCCTTTACCGATTTCTAAGAGGCCATGGATGAGTGTCTCGATGGACTTCATTTCTCAGTTGCTACAGGTTCAAGGGTATAATGGGATTATGGTCGTGGTTGATCATTTTTCCAAGTATGTTGTATTTGTTCCAACAAAGATGCCTTGTGGAGCTGAGCGGACTATACAGTTGTTCTTTAAGAACATAGTGAAGTATTGGGGGATGCCATTAAGCATCATGTCGGATCGAGATCCACGATTTACACGAAGATTTTGGACCACATTGTTCAAGTTAGTCAGGACAGAGTTGTTGATGATTTCAAGTTACCATCCGTAGATAAATGGATAGACCGAGAGGATCAACGCATTGCTGGAGGATTACTTGAGACATTATGTGATGGCTGATCAAAAGAATTGGCCTGAACTCTTGGATATTGCGTAGTTTAGCTACAATATTCAAAAGAGTTCTACAACGGGGTACAATCCATTTGAGTTGGTGAATGGACAAATGCTAGTTGCACCGCATACCATAGTGATAGGAGGTTTTTTTAGGAGTCCTCATGCGAAGAAGTTCATGAAGGCTTGGGATGGGAGATTCGAGTTGGCATGGTTGCACTTGCATGAAGCTGCAAGGAGAATGAAGAAATGGGCTGATCGAGGAAGACAAAATTTACACTTCAGTGTGGGAGATATGGTGTTTCTCAGGATTACCAGGGAGCATTTTCAGCTAGCCAAGGGAACTGCAAGCAAACTGACACGGAGGTATGAGGGACCATTCCAAGTGAAGAAGAGAGTGGGGGAAGTTGCTTATGAGCTGGAGCTTCCGCACCATATGCACATGAAGCATCTATTTTTTCACATGAGTCAGTTAAAGAGATGCAGATTTCATGCCAATCATCCAGAGAGAGCTGAGCCACTGAGAGGACCAGTTGAGACTGTGGATAAGCCAAGACTAGTGTTGGATAAGATTTTGAGCTATAGAACTACAGGGATTGGTTGCCACATGAAACGGGAGTATCTTTTCAGATGGAAGAATGCATCGGAGGAGGAAAGCTGGGAATCGGAGGACTCACTTTGGAGATGGAAGAAGAATATTGCGAAGTATGAATGGAAGATACTGAGGCAGTCGGGATTGTCGAGGGTGACAATTATTTCGAGTGGGGGAGGATGTAACGCCCTAAAGTTGGCGAGACAACCGGGCGCACTCTCCATCCACCGTGCGAAGTGACTAAGTCATTAAACATGCGATGAGGTGACCAAATGTTGAGGCATTACACTTATATGTGGACAAGGATTGGCATTCCATGGTTATAGGGCGAGTTGGGGAGCTCGTCGTGTGAACCAACCAAGGTGCAATGTAAAACGGGCAAGGTTGGTGGGCGGTCTTGTGCCATGGGTGGGCCGACCACACAAAGGTGCCAACATTACATAGAGCATATAGTTGGGGAGAAGATTGGAGGGTCGGCCAAGGGCGTGACCTCCACACATAACAAGCGTATATATATGAAAACGAATGGTGGCATTTGAGCATCGCAAGTTTGACCTTCGATCATCAAAACATAAGTGCAAAGACGTGGAAAGACTGCAACAAAGGCGTAGGTCATGCACCCACTTGCCGGCGGTGTACACAGGTTTTGTACGGTGTTAGAAGCCATTGAAGGCGTAGGTGGAGGGAATTCTAAGGTGCCTACCCGTCGAACCCTTGGACAGGTTTTGGTTGTATTTTGGGTGAGGATCGTGCATGGGCACGCCCGCCCATCTTGGCAAAAGAACTTGTGTATTGCTATTGGGTTGTGGTGAGACCACCGTGTGGTCTTGCACGGTGGGCACCCGACCCAATTGTAACGCTGGTCGAGTTATACTCCCGAACATTTGTGAAAACTCTCTCTCATATAATAAAAGATTTACATTACATATGAAGTGTTCATGTTGTTTTTCTATAATGTTATGATATTAATGGATTCTGCACATTAATATGTTATTCATGTATAAAGATGAATGTTAAGGTGTAGTTCGTAAAGTAAGATAACAATGGAAGATGTTAATTACTTAGGCGGTGCCGCACTTGGCCAATTTAACGAAAAAAGAATTCGGGGTGTGACAGGGGAGAAGTTCCTCTTCTATCTTATTCATCAATTACATCTTCTTCCTCATAATGAGAGCTTCATATATACTTATATTTTTTATCTTAGTTATTTCATTAGGGCCATCTTTAATTTCTTTCCTCACAATTTTACAGTCTTTGGCATAGCAAGAATTGGATGTTCTATTATTTTTCTTACACGAAGTCTTATTAGAGAATTCGCTAATGGTTGTGGAAAGGGTAGTAGTCAAATGGTAATAGATTTTATCAATTTTGTTATTATAAGTGAGGGAGCCTAGATTGCTTTCCAAATCCATTAAGAAAATGTCGACACTACTTCTATCGAAGTGAATGTGAATTTTTCTTTCACTGTTCTCCTGCATATGGGTGGTATACATAACAGATTGATGGATAAAGACAAAGGTCTTTGGTAAGTGTGAGTCTTGTAGCCATTAAGAAGCTCAAATTTTGTAATATGGTTGGGGAAATGGATGTCATAGATCACATAATCCACGACACTACTATCTAGCCCATGGAAAAATGTCATCTAACTCGAGAGAGGCCATTTATTAATACAATTACAAATTATTAGGTCTTGGGAACTACAAAGTTTGAGGAGCTCAGTTCTGAATAAGTTCTTTATTATGTCTTCATTGGTCCTCTTGAATATATTAGCTAAGTGACTATCCTCATCAAGCCAGAAGGGGTCAGGGTTAGAGCTGTTACTTATCATAATAGTTTGGTTCGTAGTAGTCTGAGAATTAAAGTCCCCAAGAAAAAGTATATTTCCATCATTCCTTAGGCTGTATATGTACTTTTCTAAGGTATTGAAGGGACAATTCTTATCTAGGTTGTTTTTATTATAGGATGTAGAGTTGATACGGGAGAAATAGCAGATTCCAAGGAAGATCCTATTGGTTGTAGAATTAGATATTTAAATCCAAATTTATAGATTGAAAGGGATGTTTTATGAAGTTCGATGTGAGAGGAACCAATTTCCTAATATAACAAAATATACCACCAAAGCCTCTCTTGGAGGATTTCTCATTCCATGCAAACCAAAGAATGAACCCGTCAAGGTGAGGGACCCTAGATTCGTCATTCTCCCAAATTTGAAATAAAATAATAAGATCAATATCACTCGGGATCCAACTTAACATAAGACCCTTATACCATGTAAAAACATGACAGTTCTATAAGATGATCCAGAGTGATGCCATTCCCTATTTATCATTCGTGTTTGGGACTCTTTCTATAATATTAGCTTTTTTATTCCTAATGATTTCCCATTTCCTCTCTTTTCTTGCCTCCTTGACCTTTTTTACTTATTTCCTAAGTTCAACTTGGTCTTGAGGAATGAGACTGGTAAAATGTAATTATTACATTTTATCTAATATTTATGCCTACATTCATCCACTTTTACAAATATTGAAACAAAATATAATACTATAATATATTATTTTACCCAATATTTATCCTCAATTGGTCGACCTTTTTATTGTAATTTATATTTAATTTCAAGCTTAAAAGTAAACAAACTCAAATATAAAAGTACTAGGGGTGAGGGGAATCAGTGAGTAAAATGTAATATTTAGGTTGGGGGTGATGATAAATATTACGTAAAATGTAATAAT
>APFE031601489.1:16646-72231 GCA_000404065.3 Pinus taeda | reverse complement strand
AGAGAGAAATTATTATATAAATAAAATGAAAGAATAGAACCTCGACAGGGTGGATGAATGTCATAATGAGACACACAAAGGGATGGGGTGGATGAATCTGATAATGCTTTCAATATGGAAAGCACTATAACTACAAGGATGAGGGTAGGTGAAAGGAAATTTTTAATGCATTTGGGCATGGGAAAAGTTGAAGTTGGTAGAGGGAATAAAGTGTTTGTGAAGGACGTCAACATGTGCAAACTTCTTCAATTTCAATGTTTCGGGATACGAAAGGATATTAGCAACTGAGACTCTTTGTGGAACATCCAAGGAAGTTATAAACACCTAACTTGGGAACCTAGAGCACATGTTAGCTGCAAAATCTATCGCAACAGAGGAAGTGAAGTGATTTCGGGGTCAAAGAATAATTGGATTACTTGAGGGAAGATACAACACTAGTGCTTTGCTCTAACCAACCCGATAAGTTTACCGAATAGTTTTTATAATATCTATAGTGAGTTTTTTTCATCATGTTTAGAGGAAGGAGATTGATATTAGTGTAGGCCTTTGGGGCTTACAATTTCTAGCGAATCAAAACCTAGGCTTTCGAGCTTACCAAACCTTTTCGGAGACGGTCAAGGGAAAATTATTATCACTTCGAATTTGATGTTAGTGACCTTTGTCTCGAAGATTATTTTTGGTTTCAAATCCAATTTAGGGCAATCAAGAGTTAGCAAGGGGTTTGAGAGATGGTATGGTAGTCTCATTTTTTGTCCAGTAGCACTTTTGGGCTCAAATCCTATGGGAGGGTGAATAATTGACCTTAATTGGATTGACGAAAAGGTCATCTCACATGTGTCGTGGCAAGAGGTGTATCGAGGGATCTATAATCTGATTCACTAGTGTAGATTTCATTTTCGTGGACTTTGGCGGGATGGGTTTTACTTTAATTTTCCACCCACTAATCTTGAATTTCGCTTGAAGCCTACGATAGGAGTTAGTGGAATTTGTTGGAAATAAAGAGAGGGGGAATAAGTATTTCATTACAATTCCTATCTTTTACTAGTTTAGATCACTTAGATAAACACAAAATGAACAATAAGAATAAATACTTTTATTAATCAGAAATAATGAGGACTCCAATCCTCTTCTTTACAATAAGTCAAGGACAATAATAGATAGGGCTCTAACCATAGATGAAGACACTAATCTCCAATCCATCAGGCTCCAATTTGTACTTTGCCGAGCATCAACTTAGACTTCATGAGCCTCCAACTATTAATGTTTGTACCATCGGATGTGTTCTAATCACAAAATTTGGTGGAGGGACTAGAATACATGTATTCTCAAAAACCCAGAAATCGTTTCTAGAAATTCCACCTAGAGACAACTTAATGAGAATAATTAATCTATTTTTAATAGCTCCTAAGTCCAAACTTATGAAAATTTATTAATTAAAATGTATTAATTAAGTCATGGTGAGAATCTTCTAAAAGAACACATGGATCAAGTTCTAGTTAATCTTAGCCATCGATTATGTTTTAATCTTGTTCATTGATATCTCAGCGAGAGATTATAAGAATAAATTCGATGGGGGTTGGAGAACACACTTGAGACACCGAGAATTCAATTTTGTTGGGAAATTGATCTTCAAAGTAGAAGAATTAAGTTGTTGGAGTTGATTTAGTGAGATCGAAGCAGTGGGAGAGGGGCATTGATAGTAAGACTGGAAGGAAGATTTTCTATTACAGTCAGTGCATAGTAGAGAGGGAGTGAGTTCCATAGAGAGGCAGTATAGAGCAGAGAGGCAATGCAGCGCTTTAGAGTGGAAGCTATATTTTGCACGGGAGAACCACTA
The DNA here is from genome assembly GCA_000404065.3 of Pinus taeda. Lineage (NCBI taxonomy): Eukaryota > Viridiplantae > Streptophyta > Pinopsida > Pinales > Pinaceae > Pinus > Pinus taeda. Next base: position 70,394 of record APFE031601489.1, on the reverse strand, counting down.
ATTCAGAGCCAAAACCTAGAGTGGGACCCCATAGGCCAAAATAATCAATCTTCAAGACAACAACTAATCAATTAGCGAGAAAGACATTAATCTAAGTGATCAGGTCTGAGCATGAGATTTTTCCTCCCATAGGAAATTGTTTTGGCTTCTTTCATAGGTTATGTATTAGAGGTCTGATGTCTCAATTATCTTGTGACCCAAGACTATAATGGTAAGTGAGCTATAGGTTTGAGATAGATTATTTAATTTCTGAGCTAAGCAAAAATTTGTCCAACCACCTTTCCACGCGTTCGAGTACTTCAAGAGGAAACGGTAGCCTTTAGGCTATCACAGGTTCGAGGTACAAATGACTGTTGAGGAATGTCAATTGTGTGATCATAGGAACGAGCTCTACAAGTGATTGTGTTATTAATTTGAATTTCCAATTATCAATGCCCATAAACAAAGCTTCCTTCTCAATTATCCATAATATTGTTGGTTCAAGGTATTGTAGCCAAATGCATGCAATATGAACTGAATTCTGAGGTGAGGTCTCTCTACAAACAGTTGTATAAGTTTCAATTTTTAATTTTTGAGCCCAAAACCAACCAAAAAAAATCTTAAAGAACATTCTCAAATATAATTCTTCATCCTCTTCTCCATATTGCTCACTTTTTCTCCTTATCTCTGGTCTCTTGACCGAGTTAATGACTAGAATGGTGAGATTAAACTCATATTTATCGACATGTTGACTTAAAATTAAGAGACGTGTCTATTGGGTGAAGGATCTAACTTGCACATGTAGGCTCATGCCAGCCAACATTAGAAATTATTAATTTCCAACTTGTAAAATCATTTTCTCTCCATTTAAGAGGAGTTAGGAGGCGAGTAAGGGCTCGTTGGAAAGGGGAAAATGTTTTCTACAATATGGTGCCAATTTAGTCCTTAAATGAGGTCATTTTTCCATCATGAAAATTATATTTTTGAGGAATCATCATTATCTTATTCCTGGCATCCTTTAGTATTTTATGTTTGGGACAATCTTAGGGCATAGACATAGGGCTTCAGGCTTATTATGACTTCCTTAGGGAATCATGTGCATCATTCAACAAAAATAGGGCACCTTTTCAACATGTCTTGTTTCTTGGGGCATCTTCATTAAGCTAACTTTCTTCTTACTACATCTCCAACAAAGCTTGGGCAATGCTTACAAGAGCTAGTTATTGCCTTGGCATCTTTGTTATGGAATGTGCATCTACAATTGTATTAATATAATAATGCACCTATGGTATAGACAAGTAGTTATGGTTTAGGTCTCCTTGGGTTTTCACAATATCTAGGGGTAGGGTTTTCTTCAACAAATTCAACTGTAATGTTGTCAATGAAAAATTTATTCAACAGAATCTAGGGATTGAGGTTGAGTATTAGAGATTATGTGCAAGGAATATCAAATTGGAGGCATGATAACAATGCGTAGGTAGATTGGTAGAGCATGAAGAGGGATAGGTCCATGAGGCCAAGAGGTGGAGCATCGAAGAGAAGCTAAAGTAGAAGATGGGGTAGACATATGGGAGGTAGTTCTTGATGAGGTGGTGGCCCATAATATTGATTAATCACTTCACGAGGTTCTCCTTCTTACCTCCCTTCATACTTTGGAAGAATTACTGGTATAAGTCACCTCACTCTTTGAGAAACCAAATCATGACAATCATGAGTATCACAATGAAATAATTAACTTCCTGAACGATATTTAAGTAATCAATGGTGTATGTTGGATCACCAAGAATTAGTCCAAAGAGGTCAATATAGTCATGTTGATAGTGTGGCGAAACTTGAGGGATGCCTAACACATGTAGAGTTTCATGTTCATGGACATCTTGGATGTCTTGATAGTTCGAGAAATGATCTAGGTATTCCTTTTATTCACTTAAGGTTGTGGAGTATGTGTGTATTTTAGGGGTGTGTTAATCACACTGGCATTTCTGGTTCTTAGGTCTAATAAATGTTTGACTTTTTGTAAAAAAAAATGGTGTGGTTTTTATAGACAAACAATCTAGTCGGAGTTAGGCTAAAAGAAATCATTTTTTTGGATAAAATATGAGTAATATTTTGACAACCTAATAGAAAGCCTTTGACTACAAAAAATAAAGAGAGAATATATGTTGCGCCATTTTAAATAGTATTCTACAAATATGCGGGAAAAAAAACTCTAATTCATGAAAATGAACAGAGTAATATGACTATTCGCAAAGATTAGAAGTGATCTTAAAAGTTTTTATGAGTCAGCGAAGCATGTGGTATCCATTTCAAACTTTCCTATAAAGAGTGAAATATTTTCTTTATAGAATTTTAGGGTTAAGTGGTTCTCAACCAAGAAAGCTAAGGACTTTGAGTGCTACAAATGTGAAATTTTTAAGACCAAAGAGACCATATTGATATCTCACATACAAAATCTCTTCAATTTGATAGTGAAGTAATGCTTCCACAAATATTGTATGTGAAGCCTGACTATACCTATTTTTCAAAGTCGAGATGAAAAAATTCCTTATAATTATCATAGCATTAGGATTATCCACATTTTATTTTAGCTATAAAGAATTATTTTCGAAATGTACTCTTGGGATAATTTCTTAGGAATGCTGCAATAAAAAAATAAATTTCTTATGTTGTTTCATTAACTCTACAAAATCTTTTACAAAGTTTCTTGGAAAAAAATTGGAAGATGTTATAGGAGATAAAGGTTTTATTTGTTTTGAGGTTTATTCTGACAAGGTTGTATGAGGATGTTATTATAAATTTTAGGAACATTGAAGCCTAGTTGGAAGAAAATAACTACAATACTATGGTCATCAAGAGTGACACTTATCTCCTACACATTTTTGTATATAGAGCAATAGTTAGAATAAATTCTAAAGGAAGCAAGTTATGTTCGCCCAACTCTCATTGGTTTGGTCATTACTCTTCTTCTCTATCCTAATGATATTTTATTCTTTTTGTAAGGAGATAAAGGACCTAAGAATTTTCCAAGATCTCCATCCTAAGATGTGTATGATTATTAATAGTGAAAAAATGAGAGTCATCATAATTACAAGTAAAAACATCACATATGATCATTTTCTATATGACAATAACAACCTTGAGGATGTTCCTTCTTACAAATATCTTAGAAGGGAGATTTGTTACAAGATCAAATACTTTTATAGAGTTAAGAAAAGGATTAATGTAGAGTTAAAGGCTTAATATTAGCTCAGAATTAATTATAAATTGATATATTTTTGGATATGGGTGGGAAAAAATCTTCTCTTTGAAAATCTTTCTATTCCTTTTATTTTATATGGATATTAGGTTGAGTGATGTGATATATCTAGTGATTAGTGGAGAAATATATAATATATCCAAAAAAAATTATAGTTTATAATCTTGAAATACTCCCTATTATATCATCCTCGTTTAAAAATTCTCTTGCCCATTCAAAACACGACCATCACCAAGTATATAATGTATAAAAATAGGTTAAACAATAAAGAAGGAAAGATATAAGCCCCACGGGGTAGGCGAGTTGGTAATCACATGGCGGTGAAGTTCGTAGTAAGCGGACTCCGTATTGAAGGTCACGAGTTCAAATCCCTCGGACTTACATTGGTGATGCGTTATAGTGGGCAAGGCGCGAAACCCAGAGGTTATAGTGGTGGCGGCCAGAATCGACCCCATGTCACGCAAGTTGCGAGGCTGTCCCAGTTACCAATTCCTCTGCTACAAAAAAAAAAAAAAAAACGGAAAGATATTTCCTAGAATTTATTTGAACTCTAGCCAAAGCTACGCTCAAATTAAGCAGTCATGACATAGAGATATTTATGCTTGGATAGAAGATTAGTGTATATAGGATGAAATAATTTTGCATGATAAAATTAGTACTAAAAATAATATTAGCTCAATGTTTAAGGATAAATGGTTGTGTGTTGAGGAGCTAAATGCCTAAATGAAATTAAAATACTATAAGTAGATTATCGACAGAAATCTAAGAAATCAAGAGTAGATATTTATATTTATGATAAAGAAGGAATTAAATACTTTTAAGGTAATAAGAAATTTTCATGTCCACCGTAGAAAAATTAGGCACTAACCACTTCCCAAAATACTAGGGATGAAAGAATATCATATCTTTTACTTTTTAAGTTGGCAAAAGTATAACCTTGGAACAATTATCTTAATCCCATTGGAATATGTACATAGAAATTTAAGGAATTTAAAAAAATATCTTACTTGGACAAGGTTCCATAGAATGTTAATCATCACTATCATCATCAACATCATTAGTTTTTTTATAGTCTAATCCCTGAGGATTTGAACTTTGACTCTCATGCTTTAGATATTACTTCATGATGAGGAAATCACCGATTGAGCTACAACCTATGGGAATCATCATCATTATTACTTTTTTTGTTTGTCAAGTTCTATGTGATCCTCTAGGCTTGACTTGTGACCTGAGGAGCCACATGATTGAGGTTATATTTTGCCTATAGATGTATTAAAGAATCACATCAAGAATTTGTAGCTTAACCATAAAAATTTAATGTGCACATGAGAGATAAGAAGAAGAAACACATGAAGTAGAAGAAGAAGACAAGAATCTTGATAACACAGTTTGTCCGACTTGGACTACGTCATTGGGCCCTGCTCGATCAATGGGGAGGACTCCATTCATTAAATGGCAAGAGAAATAAGAAATACAATCATCAGTTACAAAAAGGAGTCTTATACCTCCATGCTGGAAAATGGACGAGAAATGTAGAGCTTTGTTGCAGAAACTAATAACACCATCGGATTCCTATCGCCGAGAGGTGCAAAATTGATATAAAACTTGCCCAATTTTGACACTACACCAAGAATGACCCCTGGAGATTATGTTCGGGCAAGGTTCCACCCTTTGTTCTCAGTTGCTCAAGGTTCCCCCACCTGGCCTCAAAATCTGTGTCTGCATCTCTGACCTGCACTCTGATAGCAACGAGTTTTTAAAACTGTTGAAGTGCAGATTTACCAACACATTGGTAATATTTAGTAGTGGTTAGGGAGGGGTCGGGTGGTCAAACCCCGCCCCTCCCTTTTTAACACACATTTGGTTGTATTAACAAAATGGTGGCTTTAAATGGTGGACAACTATTACGAATATTGTTTATTACCCATGGGGTGGCGGGACCACATTGGTGGCTACACCCCTTTACTTGTGCCTGCCATTTGTTGGTTGGTATAATGGTGAGGTGGCAGGATGATGGGGTTGGCAGCCCACGCCCTCACCATAATCCTTGCCGCCATTGTGTGAAAGGGTGGCAGGGTGGCAGGGTCATGGTCGTCCACCTCTTAATTTAGTACAATGTTGTTGATATGTGGTTAGGTCGGCGGGGTTGGTGGCCCGTAGGCCTATATATATATATATATTATTTTTTTCATAAGCAACCTTTGATTTTTAAAATACCCAACTTTAGAACAAAGGAGACAAATTAACCGGGCCACAAATTCGCCTAGAATCTGGCCCGGGTTGGTCAGAATCCGGTGGCTAGGTTTGGTCGAAATTGTGCCTCCTTTAAGCCTGCCACATGGACAAGTTAACCCTCAACTTTGACTGCTTCTATCTCCTTCATTCAGACTGGGATTGGAGCGTCGTTCGCACTGTTGGAATCAAGGCAATGAGCACTTTGATATGATGTGAAGATAATTTCCTTTCTACCACTTTGAATTTCGTGCCCTTTTCATGCCCTTGGTGTCTTGAGATCCACCTGGATCAATCCTCCCCATTGAGGAGCTTTTGGACCTCCAAAAGAATTTACACTTAGCACAATGTTTCAATCCACACTTTCAATCACCTACACGCAAAACTAGTACATTCATGCACCCCACTCATGGCTCAACAACCCCTCCTTGCCAAGAGTTCATAGCACACACTCATTGGCCAAGGATTACATAAAAGGTAATTCATGCCTTAAATACTAATAAGGAAAGACCAGAATATCATTGTTGCATCTTGAAGTGATGGAAACACTCCATCATTTTTACATTTACTTGCAACGTATCACTTACAATGGTGGCCATAACAAGATAGTATCCCTAAAAAACCAAGTTAATAAAGTAAACCACCATGAATGGGGTGGATTCATTTGTTGAACATGTTCACCTTTCAGCTCCTCTGGTGATGTTTCCAAAGCATAGAGAATTGAACACGTGGTTTGTTGGTGTCCCTCTTTGTTGCAATGACTGCAACGATTCTTTTTCCTCTAAACTTTGGGAGTTATCTTGGGGTGCATTCCCCTGGTGTTTCTTCGATAAGTGTCCATGGAGCCCTCACCATCGCTGGATTTTGAGCAAGGAATTTCATCGTTTGTCGTTGGTTGATTACTAGATGTATTGGAGTATTCGAGTCCTGCATGATGCGAAAACTCCTTGACTTCGATGGGATTTATGATGCCTTGTCATTTGATGCTGAGGCCCTTTCCTTGATACCCCATTTTCTTCAATAGCTTGGATCCAATCCCTGTAGTATGTTTTTCAAAAGCAACAAATTCATCATCATGGAAACCATATGAGAGCATAGAATTGCTTTTTACCTCCAGATAGCTATGTGGCAGTTTTTCCAAGGCCTCATTCTTGGCTTGCAACTGCCGTAGTAACGTCTCGTTTTCTTCCCTTACCTCCTTTAGAAGCCTCCTCAGCTTAGCATTCTCTGCTTGGGTGCGGTGGTTTATCTCCTCAAGTTCTTAGAGTTCTCCTACCATTTTCGTTATGTCGGTTGTAATATCCCTAAATAGCTATGGTTAATTGAAATATTTGATTTTGTTCGATTTTTGCCTTCTATAGTTATTTGTAAATAAAAAATGAGGAAGGGGGAACATAGCTCACTTTAGAATAAAAAGTCACTTCCTAGGTAGGACAACATTGTGACTTAAGGGGGCGAAAAGCGGACGCAGAAATGGGGCCCACACAAACACATGGAGGGACTGCGTAGGAGGCAAGGAACACATGGCAAGAAGGGGATCACACAGGAGAAAGTGAGCCTAGGGATTGTGAGAGGCAGAGGCTATAAAATGGAGAGGAACCCCCCCATTTGGGATCATTCTGGTTATGAGCATTTGTGATAGTCATTTGGACTTCGAGCACACTGGATGTTTAGCTAGTCTGCAACACTGTTTAGTGCATTGAGTGTCCCCGTTCGAAGATATCACCCTTAGCCCTGGGGGACATTGAGTGCTTGCTCGAGCAAGGAATTTCCATTGGAATTCTAGTAGTAGATTCATCAGCATTTCAGCAACAATTTCGTCAGCATTTTAGCACCAGTTTCATCAGTGTCTTTGAGGAATTGCGCAAAACCCCAAGGGGGTGATTTTCGGGGGTCATCGATTTCAGAAAATATTTCTAGGTTTTTCTGGGTTTTTTTAGTAGAGTCTGATTCCACAGTTTCAGCCTTTTCTGAGGAGGGGAGCAGCCCCAAATTCTCATTTGATTTCCACTAGTAGCAGTAGCACGACAGTTTCCCAACAGCTAGGATGCAAATCAGTGTGAGGCCATTCCAGGAAAGATTTTTGGGTTTCTCTGAGTTTCTTGAGTAGAACCCGAATCCAAAGTTTTTACTTTTTCTGAGGAGGGGAGCAGCCCCAAATCATCATTTGTTTTCTAGCAACAGCAATAGCACAGTAGCAGCATCCACACAAAGAGGCAATTCTTGTCATTCTGAGAGTATTTCTTCACTTGCCTTGTGCAAGTCAAGGTGCTATCTGTCTAATCACCTCTTGTACTCATTTATTGCTCAGTATAATAAAATGGCTTAGCATTTCTCATTTCATTTCTTGTGTGTCTGCTTATATTTCCAATTTACATTATTATATGTTGTTCCACTATTATTTTATCACTTCTAGGTTAGGAATATGATAGTGGTATCAGAGCATAGATCTGGCTTAGCCTGTGGAGCTAGAAATCTATGACACCGGGGGGAAAACCCTATATATGTTACAGAGGTCAGAGATGCAGAGACAGTGGGTGTAGGTTGGATAATACCTACGAAGAGGGAGATTGTGTTCTTATGGCAGATGTAGAACAGAGAGAGCCAGTAGTGGATGCAGAGTAGATGGTAGACGGGGATGGGAAGAGATTTGCGGATATGCTCCTCAAATCAGTGCAGGATCTGTCGAGGCAGATTGAGGTGATGCGGCAGATATTCATGGCAGTAGAGGCCAGACAGCGGGAGAGCCCACGAATTTTTTAGATCAGTGAGGGATTAGGTGCATCCCTTCACTTGCCAGAGCAGCGTGATATTGCGCAGTAGGGGACCTCACATGCCCCTACATGCTCTACAATACCCACCTTCTTAGCAGCAGACACGGGGGCCGCAGCCCAGCAGGAGGTAGAGCCCAGGCATATGGGCAATTATTTTGCAGAGTACCAGGCCTATGGGCAGGTGTTTAGGGAAGCCTTCTCATTCAGAGATTTTGTTTAGCTCCAGCAGGATAGTAGACCCCGTGATCACCATAGAGGGTACTAGCATTACCATGATGGGGACACCCATTGTGCAGTGAGTAGATTCCACTTGCCTACATTTGATGGCTCATCAAGCAATTCGGCAAAGTTTTGGGTGAAGAAGCTAGACATTTATTTCCAGCTTAAACAGATGTCGGAGGCAGAGGCCATCAAGGTGGCAACATTACATTTGGATGGCCAGGCCCAGGATTGGTGGTTTCATGGGATGGTTACATTGGGGCACTCCACAGTGACACCATATGCCGAGTTTACTAGGAGACTAATGGAGCGATTTGATCAGAGGGATCCAGAGTAGCATTTCGTTGAGCTAATCAAGCTCAAACAGACAGGGAGCCCAGAGACCTACATTACAGATTTCTTGAGGGTCTCCGTGATAGTGCCAGACCTCTCCATGGCATGGAGGATCTATATGTATGTTGAGGGGTTAGCAGAGCCACTTCAGGGTCTAGTCCGATCCACTAGACCAGCTACACTTAGGACACTATTAGCAAGACCCGGGACTTATAGGATGTCTTAACCAGGACTTGGACACCTTACCCCTAGAGACAGACTTTCTAGTCTAAGGGGAAGAATGTGGGGATTCCACCTCCAAAGGGAAATCCAGGACGAGTACAGCTTGATGATGATGCCAGGAGGGAGCTAAAGAAGAAGCAGTTATGCTTCACTTCTCAGGAGCCATGGGCACCAGGAAATAGATGTGCTATTGGTAAAGCACATTTTATTGAGGTTTTCTCCGAGAGTAGTGGAGAAGAGGATGATGAGGAGGATGTGGAGGCAAGACATAGCCATGCCATATAGGGACCTTTTGCCACCTCCACCACCACCAGCAGGTGGTGCATCTTTTGCACCCACCAGAGGGGCCCTTACAGTGTTGCTGGGAGTTTCCAAGTATCTAATGCTACAAGTAAAAGGGACAGTATGTGGCCAGTGCGTATCAGTTTTGGCTGATAGTGGGGAAATCCACAACTTCATCGATGCCCAAATGGTTGAGCAGAGAGGTATACAGATAGAGAGCTTCGATAGGTTTTCAGTCTTGGTCCCAAGAGATCAAACCATGACGTGTACTTGTTATGTTCCAGATCTTTTAGTGACGATGGGCACCTACACATTGACTGACCATTTTTTCATGGTCGTTATTATAGACACTAGCATGATACTGGGTGTTCAGTGGGTTATCACTCTAGGGAAGTTCACGATATATAGGAAGACCCTGGAGATGGAGTGGGATGATGAGAAGATAGTTAGGCATGAGAAGATATGGGGACAACGCACATATCCACCTTAGAATGTCTTGGCTCATCGGATGGAGGCAATCTTCTGAAAGGGAGACATAGAGTGGGCGGTGGAGCTGCATGCATCAGAGGCAGGAACTATAGGGCAGACGGTACACCCAACGATACAGTCTATCCTTGATTGGTATGCCATAGTGTTTGGGGAGATTCCACCAAGACAACCACCAAATTGGTGGCTTGAGCACACCATCAAGCTTCAGTAGGGCATGCAGGCCATGATTACCACTCGCTATAGGCACCCCAGGGCCTATTGGGATGAGATTGAGTGGGCTATCTAGGAGTTGCTTGCATTTCCATATTTCATGCAGCCATTTGTTTTGGAGTGTGATGCGTCGGGAGAGGGGATCGACGCAATATTGATGTAGGGAGGTCACCCTATAGCATTTGAGAGTCAGAAGCTCCTTCTGCATGAGAGGTTGTATTCCATATACGACAAGGAGATGTTGGCCATCATGCATGCATTGGCTAAGTACCGATAATATTTGGTAGGAAACAGGTTCGGGGTGAGGACTGCTCACAATAGCTTCAAGTTCTTTTTAGAGCAAAACAGCTACAGGAGAGGCAATAGAAGTGGATAAGTAAGATCCAAGCATATGAATTTGGCATTGAGTATGTCAAAGGTAAGAAAAACATGGTAGCAGATACCCTTTCACATAGACCAGCCACATTGTCTCTTATGAGCTTCGATATAGATTGGAGGGCTCGACTCTTAGAGTACTCCAAGGACAGATTTGCATGTGAGGTTCTATATGGGCAAGTGGTAGATGACAGGTACAAGGTGGTCGATGAGATCATCTACTACTAGGACCAGATCTTCTTGACTAAGGGGTCTCAGGTCAAGAAGAAGATACTCCAGGCATCACATGATTCCCCATTGGTAGGACATCAGTGTTTTACCAAAACTCACAGAGCCATTAGGGAGAGTTTCTCATGGAACGGCCTCAAGGAGGACGTACTCCAACACATCCGAGAGTGCAATGTTTGCCAGAGGAAAAAGGGAGAGATGAGCCATCCCGTAGGATTATTGCAGCCTCTTCCCGTTCCGGAGGGGAAATGGGAGAGTATTTCGATGGATTTCATCACAGGGTTGCCCATGGTACAGGGCAAGGATTATATCTTTGTCGTCATTGATTGACTGACGAAGTACACACATTTCTTTGCCATATCCGCACACTATACAGTAGCACAGGTGGCTGAGCTATTCTTCAGGGAGATCTTCATGCTACATGGTCTTCCTAAGACCAACGTAAGTGGCAGGGACAGCTATTTCGTGGGCGGGTTTTGGCAGGAGATTTTCCGATTGGTGGGGACAAAGTTGACATCAAGTACTATTTATCACTCATAGATGGATGGACAGACGAAGATACTTAACAAGTGGCTAGAGGGGGACTTGCGTAACTATGTTAGTGGGCAGCAGTGAGCATGGCTGAAGTGGCTACATCTAGGGGAGTACTGCTACAATACTTCGCATCACATGTCCATTGGTATGTCACCATTCTGTGCCTTATATGCATATCATCCTTTATCTTTTTTTGATGTGATGTTTGGTGATAGCAGGGCTCCTAGAGCAAAGATTTGGATCCAAGAGAGTTAGGATGTCCTTCGAGCTCTCAAGGATAACATGGCTACAATGCAGAACCAGCAGAAGCTATATGCTGATAGCGGTCGGCTGGAGAGGTAGTTCGAGGTAGGGGACATGGTCTACCTACGATTACAGCCATACCGATAGTCATCGCTGAAGCAGAAGGGGGATGACAACCTCAAGCCCCACTTTTATGGGCCATACAGGGTGATACGCAGGATTGGACAGGTTGCATATGAGTTGGAGCTACCCTCAGGTAGTAAGATTCATATAATTTTTCATGTATCATGCCTGAAGTAGGCATTGGGGCAGCAGGTGGCTATGATAGATGAGCTACCACCCATGGATGATGAGGGGAATTTAGTATTGCAGCTGGAGGCTATCATTGAATCTAGGGAGAGACGGTTCCGAAGCAGGACGGTCTAGGAATTCTTGGTGAGGTGGAAGAATTTGCCGGATGAGGATGCCACTTAGGAGAGTGACGAGATCTTACATCATCCATCACTTCAGTTGCTTAAGGACAAGCAACATTTTCCTAGGGGAGACTATAATATTCCTAATTAGCTATGACTAATTGCAATATTTGATTTTGTTTTATTTTTGCCTTCTATAGTTATTTGTAAATAAAAAGTGAGGAAGGGGGAACATAACTCACTTTAGAATAAAAAGTCACTTCCTAGGTAGCACAATGTTGTGACTTAAGGGGGAACCAAGGGGGCCAAAGGGGGACGCAAAAATGGGGCCCACGTACACACATCGAGGGACTGCACGAGAGGGAAGGAACACATGGCAAGAAGGGGATCATGCAAGAGAAAGTGAGCCTAGGGATTGCGAAAGGAAAAGGCTATAAAATGGAGAGGAACCCCTTCATTTGGGATCATTCTGGTTATGAGCATGCGTGATAGTCATTTTGACTTAGAGCACGTTGACTGTTTAGCTAGTCTGCAACACTATTTAGTGCATTGAGTGTCTCCATTCGAAGATCTCACAATTAGCCCAAGGGGACTTCGAGTGCCTGCTCGGGCAAGGTATTTCCATTGGCATTCCAATAATAGATTCATCAGCATTTCAACAGCAGTTTCATCAGCATTTCAGCAGCAGTTTCATCAGTGTCCTTGAAGAACTATGCAGAACCCCAAGTGGGTGATTTTTGGGGGTCAGCCATTTCAGAAAAGCTTTCTATTCTTTTCTGATTTTTTTGAGTAGAGTCTGATTCCAGATTTTCAGCCTTTTCTGAGGCGTGGAGCAGCCCCAAATCCTCATTCGATTTCCACCAACACTGGTAGCATGACAGTTTCCGAGCAGTTGGGACGCAGATCAATGTGAGGCCATTCCAAGAAATATTTCTGGGTTTCTCTGGGTTTCTTGAGTAGAGCCCAAATCCAGAGCTTCAACTTTTTCTGAGGAGGGGAGTAGCCCCAAATCATCATTTGTTTTCTAGAAGCAGTAGTAGCACAGTAGTAGCATCCACGCAGAGAGTCTAGTCTTGTCATTCTGAGAGTATTTCTTCACTTGCCTTGTGCAAGTCTAGGTGCCATCTGTCTAATCATCTCTTATACTCATTTATTTCTCAGTATAATAAAATGGCTTAACATTTCTCACTTCATTTCTTGTGTATCTGCTTATATTTCTGATTTACATTATTATATGTTGTTTCACTATTATTTTATCACTTCTCAGTTATTATATCATTTGCACATATTTGGTTGGGGTTTTTGTGGGGGTTTGAGGAATATTCTACTTTAGGAATATTACATTGGTTGAAATCCTTGATTCATTGCCGGAATCAGACCCCAAATCTATGGGTCCTTCTGTCGCAATCCCAAGGGTTGTAAACTTTGTCTCACTACCGGAATTAGACCCCAAGTCAATGGGCCTACCTCATGCAAATCCTACAGCTGTGACCTTCTCATTTTCCTCTGACTTGGAATATTGGTTTTGTTGTACGGTGACGATGGCCTTCTGCTTCCCCTTTCTGTCATTCCTTTTAGGTCCCAGCTTAGGGTGCAGCTTCCAACAATTCTCTTCGTCACGCCCCTCTTTCTCACAATGTGTACAAGAGGGCATTTCTACCCTTCTCTTGGTTGTCACAGTTCTCTTTGAGTGGTCATTTTGTCCATGTGTTCCCCTGTTTTCCAAATGAATGGCCTTTACACTGGCTGAGTCGATGGTATTAGGTTCACACAGGAATAAGGAATGTATGATATAACTATGTAATGATCCAACATAATTAGTTACTACTTCAAGTGAGTCAAGTGCAATGCCCAAATTATGTGCTTATTTTCTAAACTCCTTGGTAAATCTTTGAACATTGGGACGTCTACCCTGCCTTAAGTATTGCCACTCCATTCAGGCTTTTACCTTATAACCCAGGGATAAAATTGTTCTTTTAATGCAAAAATGAAACTAGGCCATGAGGAAGGAATATTACCCACAATCTTACTACTTCGCAATTTGCTCTCCCACCAGACGAGAGCAGTTCCACTTAGCTGAAGAGAGGCTAACTGAAGCTTTGCCTCATCCTATGTGATCTGCTAAATCCTGCAGTAGATCTGAATCTACCTAATCCACTTATGAGGCTTCTCTACATTACTTTCACTGTTATACATGGGAAGATCAAATCTGACATCTAATTTAAATAAAGGTTTCTTATGTGTATCCCTTGAATTTCTATGATGATGGGGAAGGGAGGAAGAGGAAATTTCACTTGTGGAAGGAGAAGGTGGTGGGTCTCCTCCATCATCTATGTGCATTGAACCTTGTCCTTCTAGAGTTATTTTTCTCTACACTCAAGTTTTTCAAGTCTGGAGAACAACTTCTCAACACAATTTTCCATCATCTATAAAGTCTTGTGGAAGTTTACCTCCTCTTCATAATGAGCCTCTTCATCTGCCATGTTTCTCCTTCGATGTGCATGCCCCAATTCGGGATCGAAATACTTTAGTTTCCCTTCGCCTCTTTGGAGCCTGTTTCTCATTAACATACAAACATGCAATTCACATCTAAAAATAACTGCTCTGATACCACTTGATCTAGGTGATCTTTTTCTTGTAGATGTATTAAAGAATCACATGAAGAATTTGTAGCTTAACCATCGAAATTTAATGTGCACATGAGAGAAGAAGAAGACGAAACACATGAAGCAGAAGAAGAAGACAAGAAGCTTGCTATCCAAGTTCGCCCGACTTGGACTATGTCTCTGAGCCCTGCTCGTTCAATGGGGAGGCCTTCATTCATTAAATGCCATGAGAAAGAACAAATACAATCATCAGTTACAAAAAGGACTCTTATACCTCCATGCTAGAAAATGGTTGAGAAATGGAGAGCTCCATTATAGAAACTAACACCACCATTGGATTTCTATCATTGAGAGGTGAAAAATCGATTTAAAACTTGCCCAATTCTGACACTGGACCAAAAATGACCCCCTAGAAATTATGTTCAGGCAAGGTTCCACCCTTTGTTCTCAATGGCTCAGAGTTCTGCCACGTGGTCTAGAAATCCATGTCTCCATGTTTGACCTGCACTCTGATAGTAATGAGTTTTTAACACTGTTGAAGGGTGGATTTACCAACACACTAGTTGGGTGTATTGGTTATATTTAGTAGTGGTTAGGGAGGGGTAAGGTAGTCAAACCCCGCCCCTCCCTTTTTAACACACAATTGGTTATATTAACAAAATGGTGGCTTTAATGGTGGATAGTTGTTATGAATGTTGTTTATTATCCATGGGGCAGCAGGACCACATTGGTGGCCATGCCCCTTTACTTCCCTCCATTGTTTGTTGGTTGGTATAAGGGTGAGGTGGCAAGGCGACGAGGTTGGCAGCCCGCACCCTCACTGTAATCCTTGTCGCCATTGTGTGGAAGCTTTCCGGGGTGGCAGGGTCATGGCCGCCAACCCCAACATATGTTTGTTATCTCGTGTGGGGTGATGGGGTCATGGTCATCCACCCCTTAATTCAATATAATGTTGTTGATATGTGGTTAGGCCAACGGGGTTGGTGGCTCGTCGGCCTATATAATATATATATATATATATAGTATATATATTATATATAGATATATTTAGATATAGATATAGATATAGATATAGATATAAACAACCTTTGATTTTTAAAATACCCAATTTTAGACCGAAGGAGACAAATTGACCATGCCAGAAATTCGCCCGGAATCCAGCCTGGTTGGCCAGAATCTAGTGGCTGGGTTTGGTCGAAATTGTGTCTCCTTTAAGCCTGCCACATGGGCAAGTCAACCTTCAACATTGACTACTTCTATCTCCTCCATTCGGACTCGGATTGGAGCATCGTTTGCACCATTGGAATCATGGCGAGGATCACTTCTATATGATTTCAAGATAATTGCCTCTCTGCCACTTTAAATTTTGAGCCTTTTTTATACCTCTACTGTCTTGAGATCCACCTGGATCACCGTGACCCAAGGGCATCTTATCCATCAAAGGCACCCAGGGATCAGACCGAGCTTGGGCCACACTAGCCCTTATATGACAATATCTTTTAGCATTTTTCCTCCCCGTAGCATAGGGTGCAACCATGCCCGAGTGAAGTTTGATCCTAGGTTGCCTTGCTGAAGAGGCTCATCCTCAACTGGTTGTCCTAGTAGAACTTGACAACATCAACACTTTTATTATTATAAATTTTTTTTTTTTTTCTAATAAAATCTTTTGAAAGAAAACAATTATCTCAACTATAGTTCTAGAAAAAACAATATTATTTTTTATCACTATATTTAAAAAAATATAAAAAATATAACTTAAAATATTAATTCAGCAAAATATAAAATATAATTATTTAATTTTAATTTATTATATTTATATAAATTGTTTCCATATAAATTAACTTTTTTACATAATCCACCATACTCTTTATATCAACTTTAAGATATAATAAAAGATATCTAATTCCTATTTTAATATAACAATTTAAATTAATTTCACATAATAATAATTATTTCAAATTTAACTTTACTATTTACATCAAATCAAAATAAACTAACAATATTTTTAATTAATATCATTTTTATTAAAAATATAATTTGATACTATGTAAATTTGATATGGGCTTTCAAACATATATGAAATTGATTAAGGGTGAAGATTTCTTTTAGTAAAATAAAAATATTACATTAAATCCTTAAATTTACAGTGTACGAAAGTACATTCGTCTTGAGATTGATTGAGTGTTGCTACAAAACTTGGCCAATTCGAGGCTATCATAAAGATAAATACAACCCAAACATGAGAGACACTACAGAAAATATGCGATACAAAATTGTAACCCCGAGTCCTACCACAGTACATAGCCATAGCAAAGTAAATTATAATGATAGTTTCCATACAGAAAAGAAAATACTTCCCATTTTCCCAAGTCTTCCTTGGTCGGATAGTGCCTTCTCCCTAAAGCTCCTCTGAGAGTGGCTCTCATGCACTGGTCCATGGAATTACTATAACAGAGAATCAAATGAAGCATGAACACTAGAATAAGCTAGAACCTCTGCAACTTCATCTTCTCACCATTTCTCTCCAACTCAAAAGTGTTGGAAGAATGAAAACGTTTGCGTGGGATATGCATGGTATAGGTTTGTGGAGTTGCACCAGGGCTTCCCTGCACTCCTTCCCTCCCATCATTAATACTCATTAACCTCCGAAATGAACGTGGCATGACATTGAACCATTTTGTTTCCACACTTTTCCAATTGAACACTCCATGAGAATGTTTAAATATGGGATGATGACTATCTAATTTATTAATTGTAATTTTATATAGTTAACATTATTCTTTTGTTATAAATTTGTGATGACGTCAGTCAGATATGACATCCTTGAATACAGGTTTTGAGAGTGGACATCATCCTGATGTGTATAATACACGGTTGTGCAAATTTATAAATTCCATGGGACTTAAATGCTTAAGCATCTAGTACCGATGGATTCTGCGATGGTGGATCCATTTTGATTGGGAATAGAAATGATATTTAATGCACTTTCTGTTATTTTCCTTAGGACCTCTCATGAAATTAGCTAGAAAGTAAAAAAATTCAGGCTTGTTAGATATCCATTTGGGCACATCACTCTCGTCATTCATATCAGTATCATTAGGGCTCAACAAACACTAATTCAGTTGCTACATGCTCTAGACAAGTCACCATTTAGAATGCCTCCTTCCATGAGAGTTTCTTGGCCTGAAGCCCTCCATAATTACCTCCTTGAGGGACTAGCGCGGCCTTGGATAGGGGTAAGTGCGCTTTAGTGTAGGCAGGCCCACGTCAGGGTGCTCTACATAGCACCTAGGCCCACTTTGACCTGCGCTAGGCGAGATTGAGTGAAATTCACATAGGGTTCTGGGAATATTCTCATGCTATGGAGTCATATAAAAGATTCCCACACTTATCATCTCCTATGAACTGGAAATTGGATAGAAAATGAGTTAAGTAACCTGCCATCCTCTCATCCCTTCCTCCATGGAAGCTAACTCTAAATTTGGAAGGCCATTCAATACCCTCATTTATGACCAAACCTTCTCCATTTGACTGTAAATTGAGCAGTCATCTAGGTGATCAGGGCTTGGACTTTGAGAATTTGTAAGGAGATATTGTTGGAGTGAGAATTGAGTTTGTAAGTGAGTGGTGTTATGCTACCGGAGTGTTGTGCTATTGATGTGATGTTGGTTGGAACACAAGCTAGAAGAGTGACAATGGATCAGAATTCATGGTTTTAATTCTTCCTTCCCTTCAATAAAGCAGTTTACACCCTTTTTCCATATGCTTATCTTTATATATGATGTTTATATGTGTGAATGTATCTGATTCCATTTACTTGTATTCAACAAGCCTCTTTCTTTAATTGGTTCTCTGTCTTCTATTTATGCTTGCAAATAATTTTTGAGCGAGCTATGTTCCACAAGGAGTGATGGGAGTCAAACAAAGGAGACAAAAGAAAAGCAAAATAATAAGTAGGCCATTTGATTCCCTTTGTCTTATTTATCATTTACAAAAAAAAGATAAGCGTTTTAAATATGTTGTTCTAGATATAGCTACCTACCTAGGGAATTAGATTTATCCGTAAATACCAAATTCCTCCCAACAAGGCATTCCTCCATTATTTCCCTATCATTTTCTATGAGGCTTTCCGTGAAGGTCAGAATGAAAACATTATTACAATCCCTATCATTTTCTATGAGGCTTCGCGTGAAAGTAAGAATGAAAACATTATTACAAAGCCAGAACTGAGAAAATATATTCCTCTCATTCTTCTGTTGTTCATATCATTGTATCCTTTTTGAGCTTCGAGCACTCAATGCAAGAGAAATTTGATTCGATGGAAAATGCTCCAAAGCCATGCAAGATTGAGTATGCCAATTCTTCAAGAACCAAGATGAAACTATTATATAAACACCTTCTGAAGTCTTCGTGTACTCACCCCGCATGAAGGAGGTAAAGTTAAAACATGCCACCCAACAAATATATCAAGGACTGACTTAATTTAGGTTTGACTAGAGGTCAGGATGGGAAGTTTTTTTTATGAAGTCTGGGTCAGAGTTTTGTTTCCTCTATGAATCCTTCCTGCTACGATCTTGACTAATTTAAAGTGTAACTGATCCTTGAAATTTTGAGATTGATACACAAACTTGGGCTGTGTCTATAATATCACAGAATACAACCCCATGTTCTGCAGCTTCTTAGTTTATTCTCCCATAAAATCGAACTAACGACACATAAAATCAAATCTTTATTCGGTTAATCTAGCAAAATTTACCAAATCCCAAATCCACCTACTATTAATGTGAATCAAAATGACAACTACAAGCACAACAATGATGATTTCGTAAAATATCATGATTTCATCAACATTGTTTTCACCATCATTGCCAGGTGGGTGATTAAAATCACTGTCGAAGATCATTGCGTTTGAAATGGAGCTTCTCTTGGCCATTAAGCGACATAGATGGAATACCTTGGGAAAGAGGTGTTAGGTATTAATCACGGACGATGCCGCTCATTGTTCATATGGCAACGATCATTGTTCAACAGTCAGCGTAGTTGGCTAGTGTCATTATAATCCAGCATAGTTAATGTTCATCTATAGCTGGAAATGTGTATAAATTGTGATGCTTAGTAATGAAAGAAACAAGCTTTATGTGTGGATTGTGTTCTCTGATATGGTATCAGAGCAAGGGTGTGAGGGCTCCTAAGCTTGTGAGTTGGCCCTATGGAGTAGTGAGCTTCTCCACTGATAGTTGTGTGCCTGTCAGTTGTGCGTTGGGTTGAAGCTTGTGTTCACGCACTGTTATGTGACTGCTGGTTAGTGAAGCTGTTGTGAAATTGTGCTACTGCTATTTTGAGCTACTGTGTGAAAGACGCTCCTAGTTGTTGTGTGAAAGATGCTAATGAGTAAGGTTGTTATAAGTTGGTGAGTGTGAAATCGTGTTGCTGTCATTTGTAGTCAATGTAAAATTGAGTAGTTCTTTTCATCTTCCAGTGTGCTCTATCACTACATTTCAGAGAAATCTGGTAACATCTTTTTAAATTAAAGCCCATCGCTTTATATGCTTTTTATGATTAAAATGGAGCACGAATTTTTTTTGAGATTGATGTTATAAAGTGTAAAGACAGAAAGTGGGTTTATAAGAAAAAAAAAATTAATATTAAGTGTGTTGTGGGGTGGTCTTTAGTATGAAGTGGTGAGAAGAGTTTTTAATGGGAAAAGGAGTAATAAGTTTCTTAATTAAGGTGGTAAAAAAAAGTGTTTAAAAAGAAAAAAAGGGAAAGTCATGATAAGTGTTTAAAAATAAAAGAAAAAAAAGGAGGTTAATGGTAAAAAAATTATGGTGTGTGGGGTGAAAGTATTTTTGGGATTATTTGGTATTTATTGAGATTGACAAAAAAAAAAAAAAAAATTGGGGATATCTAAAAATGTCAAATTTGATGGCTGATACTTATTTGAATGAATCCACCAAGTTTGATGGAAGAAATTATGTGAATTGAAAAATCCACCAAGTTTGATGGAAGAAATTATGTGAATTGAAAATTCAGGTCACTGACTAATTTATAAGGTTATAATTTGTGGTCCATTATTAGTGGGGATGAGCCCAAACCCACTGTTGCAGCTCCTATTCCAGATTGGGAGAGAAGGGAGACGAAAGGAAAGGTGTTGCTACATATGTCCATAAAGGACAACATTATTCCTCACATCGGATATTGCAAGACATGAAAGGAAACATGAGATATGCTGAACGGTTTGTATGAAACAACAAATACAAACCAAATCTTGTTTTTGAAGACTAAGCTTTTATCTGTAAAAATGGAAGCAAATGAAAATATAAGAAATTTCATATCTCATGTCAAATATTTAAGTGATAAGTTAGGATATATTGGTGAAAAGGCGTCTAGTACTAACTTAGTCACCATCACATTAAATGGATTACTACAAGATTATCAATTTTTTGTTTCAAGTCTTTTAGCTAGAGAGAAGCCCCATACATTTTATGAATTGACATGAATTCTTCTACAAGAGGAGGAGAGGATGAAAAGCTTCCATTTGCGCTCTAGTAGTTCACATTTGGCATTGGTAGCAAAGGGAAAACATCCATATAGAGGCAAGACATGGGACAAGAAAAAAGGAGGAAAGATTCAAGCAAAACAAAAAGGTATGACACAATATAAATTTCCAATCCATGATAAGAGAAATGATGATTTTTATTATTATGGGAAGCCTAGGCATCATTGTAAAGATTGCTATAAAAGGAAATATAATGATTCTAGGCAAAGAAATAGAAGTCATAATGGAAATTTTGTGGACAAAGACACCTCAATCAATCATGGATTTAAAAACCTTAAATTGTTTGTTTCTGATGCTGTATTGTCTGTGAAAAATGATGATGTGACTTCTTGGTTCATTGATTTTGGTGCATCACTCTATATTTCTTGTAATAAGGAGTGGTTTGATGAATATTATGAAAACATTGATGGAACATATGTTTATCTAGGAGATAACAGATCACTTAAAGTTCAAGGTTATGGAGTAATAGGTGTGAATTTGCCTAATGGAAAAGAGAGACAGATCAATAATGTGTTGTATGTTGCTGATATAAAAAAGAATTTAATTTTTGTTTCTACTGTTATTGACCAATATTTAAAGGTGGAGTTTGTTAAATCACAATGTGTAGTGAAAGGCATTCGAGATCATTACATGGTTATTGCCATAGGTACCAGAGTTGGAGTCTTGTATAAGTTGGATGTGACCAAGAAAAGTCATCAAGCGTGGGGATCTACAACAATATCCACAGTAGAGTTATGGAATCAAAGGTATGTTCATCTAAATCACAAGAATTTAATGCTACTTCAAAAGAACACAATGGTTGTTGGTCTTCCTTTCTTGAGGAATGATCATGTTGAATGTGAAGCATGTGTACTTGGCAAGCAACATAACGAGGAATTTCCTATACATAAAGAAAAAAGGCAAAGGGAAATACTTATATTAATTCATACTGATGTATGTGGACCTATGCAAACTAGACCTATTGGTGGAGCATGGTATTTTGTTATTTTTGTGGATGATAGATCTAGGTATACATGGGTTTATTTCATAAGAAAGAAGAGTGATGTTTTTGAGTACTTTAAAAAGTTTAAGAGTATGATGGAAAAGAAAACTGGCAATTACATCAAAATTTTGAGATCTGATCAGGGGGAGAATATAAATCATGAGAATTTAATCAATATTGTAAAAGAAATGGGATTATACAACAATTTACAGTGCCACATCCACCTCAGCAAAATGGAGTTGCTAAGAGGAAAAGCAGAACACGAGTTGAATGTGCACATAGTATGCTTCAAGATAAAAATATTTCTAATGGTTTTTGGGTTGAAGCCATTAATACTTTTGTTTATTTGAAAAATAGGATTCCAACCAAAATTTTAGAGCTTAAAACACATTTTGAAGCATTCTATGGGTACAAACCAAAAGTGAGTCATTTAAGAGTTTTTGGTTGCAAGGCATTTGATCATATTCCAAAAGATGAAAGAAGAAAACTTGATGCAAAGTCAACTAAGTGCATATTTATTGGTTATTATGATGATAAAAAAGAATACAAGTTGTTTGATCCTAGTACTCATAGACTGTTTGCAAGTAGGGATGTGGTGTTTCATGAGAATGCAAATGAAGGTGATAAAATGAATAATACTCGTGTATGCCATGATACTGATGATTATGTCAAATTATATACAAGTGTTGAACAAGAAGAGGAGAAAGCACAGGAATATGTACATGCTCAAGAGCAAGGAGAATCATGCAGTCATGACACTCCAAGAAGAGGAGAGGAGATTCTACAAAGCATAAAGAAAGATGAAAGCAGTAAAACTCCAAGAAGGTCATCACGTCAAAGTTAGGTACATATAAGGGATAAAGATTATGCATTAATGTCTCTTGTTATGTAGAGACTTCAAGCTATGAGGAAGCTAAAGAGTATGAAGAATGGAGAGATGCAATGAATGAAGAATATAACTCTATAATGAAGAATGACACATGGGGATTAACATAATTGCCTAAAAACAAGGTTCCGATAGGATGAAAATGGCTTTATAAATCAAAGTTTAATCTTGATGGAAGTATTGATAGTGATAAAGCTAGATTGGTTGCAAAAGGAAATTCATAGAAGGAGGGAATTTATTATGAAGATACTTTTGCACCTGTAGCTAAGTTGAACACAATTAGAATCATGATTGCATTAGCTACAAAATATATTTAGAAAATGCATTAGTTAGATGTCAAATCTGCATTTTTGAATGGTGAATTAAAAGAAGAAGTTTATTTGGTTCAGCCTAAAGGGTTTGTAAAATGAGTACAGGAGCATCTGGTTTGTAGGTTAAAGAAAGCTTTATATGGTTTGAAACAAGCACCAAGATCTTGGTATGTGAAAAATGATTCTTTCTTTTATGAGAAAGGTTTTATGAGAAGAAAAAATGATCCTAATTTGTACATCAAGGGAGATGAAGGAATGTTTCTTTAATATTTGTATATGTTGATGACCTAATCATATCAGGAAATGTGTGCAAGTTGATTGAACAAATTAAAACTCAGTTGTCGCATGTATTTGAGATGAAGGATCTTGGTGAATTTCATTATTGTTTAGGTCTTGAAGTTTGGAGGGAATCTAGTAAGAAACTAATCACACAAAGAAAATATACAAGGGCAATCCTTAAAAGGCTCAATATGATTGAATGCAAGAATACATCTACTCCTTTAGAACAAAATGTCAAATTGTGCAATGATGATGGAACCAAAGAGGTGAATGGAACTTTGTATCATCAACTGGTGGGAAGTCTGAACTATCTCACCACTACCAGGCCAAATATAGCATATTTTTTCAGCATACTTAGTCAGTTCATGGCTAATCCTTGTGAAAGTGATTGGAAAGTAGAAAAGAAAGTCCTTCGATATATGAAAGGAACACTTAATTTTGGTATTATGTATACTGATGAATTTGATGTTGAGTTGGCAGGTTATTCTAATTCTAACTGGGTTGGAAATCTAGATGACAAAATATATACCACTGGATACGTGTTCAATATCGGTTCAGGACCAATATCATGGAGCAGTAAGAAACAACCAATTGTGTCCTTGTCATCCACTGAACCTAAGTATAATGCATTATGTAGTGCTACCTGTGAAGCAATATGGCTTATAAGGATACTTGAAGATGTTGGAGAAACACAACAAGTGCCTACAGTAATTAGATGTGACAATCAAAGCACTATCAAATTGTCAAACATTTCTATATATCATGTAAGGACAAAACACAT
Source organism: Pinus taeda (assembly GCA_000404065.3). Taxonomy (NCBI): domain Eukaryota; kingdom Viridiplantae; phylum Streptophyta; class Pinopsida; order Pinales; family Pinaceae; genus Pinus; species Pinus taeda. The sequence goes on along the minus strand of APFE031601489.1, from coordinate 46,201 downwards.
TGACACACAACATCATTTTGTAAGAGAAAAATTGCAATCAAAAGAAATTAACTTATCATATTATGATACAAATGAAAATGTGGCTAACATATTCACCAAGCCTCTCTGAAAGGCTAAATTTGAAATGTGTAGAAGTAAGTTGTGTGTTGTAGAAAATCCAAAGTATGTTGTAAGCCTCACTAAGACTTAGATCAACAGGTAAGTTAACATGTAGATCATGATTAAGGGGAGGTGTCAGGTATTAATCATGAACGATGCCACTCATTGTTCAGACGACGCTGATCACTGTCCAACAGTCAACATAGTTAGCTAGTGTCAGTGTCATCTGATGCAGTTATTGTTCATCTATAGCTAGAAATGTGTATAAAGTATGATCTTTAGTAATGAATGAAACAAGCTTTGAGTGTGGATTATGTTCTCTAATAAGAGGCACATTGTCGATTAGCGTCTCTAATGCTCGTGTGAATCCACTATCACATCTAAAAGGCATAGGCTATACATATTGAGATGCCAACTTGGAGGTCGATCTAACTATGAGGTTGGATCTCGCCAGTAGCAACAATTTCATTTCTCGAATTTATCCTCACTGATCATCAACCCTCCACCTATACAAAGAAACAATGACATCACACACTTGGGACTTACTATATATATCTATATAATATATAATATATAAATATAATATATATAATATTATAATTAGTATAATATATATATAATAATTATTAAATTAATTAAGAAAAAATCATGGAATTAGGATAATAAAATTTATTTATCGAAGAAGTGATTTAATAGTATAAAATGAAACGTTTGTCCCCAAGTTACTCCAGTTTTCTGTAAATGGGCCATGGAATCAAGGGATGCATAAGAGACATTTATAATTGTTCAAATCAACAATAAAATAGACAATCATTACATAAATTTATTTTAATGAATATATAGAAATATATATATATATATTATATATTATTGATTAAATTATAGTTCTTATTTAGGATTGTAGAAAATTAAATTAGATATTAAAGTCTATAGCTTGAAATAGTGAATTGAAGTTACTCAAAACTTGAAATTAGTAAAATATGATGAATACAAAATAATTGGTTGAGTAATATGCACATAAATATTTAAATAAAAAAGATGCATAACTATTCATGTGCATGAACATGCACCCAACCCATTAAATAAAAATATTCAAAAATCATTATATGCATTACTAAAGGTGAATATAACCCAAATAGCAGCGAGTGCAATCCATATTTGAATGAAAAATAGATCAACAAACATGTTGGAGATGGAATCTATAGTCCAGAAACAATCATCCCACAAGAAACACCTAGATATCATAAAATTTGTTCCATATATTAGCATCCTTATCATCAAGCTGAACTCCTAACCATTAAAATATCATACAAGAAACATAACATATGAATTTTTATTTGGTTTGAGTGATCTGAATTAGATCATTAGGTTTTGTTTATTCATCTTGATGTTTTTAGAGTGGAAAGTGGGAATGAAACAACTCACAAGACCATTTTTTAATTGATGGGACTAGTTTGGTAAATTAGGGTCAAAAAACTTTCTGAGATAATTTTGAAGCACCAAACATAATTTATTGGCAGTAAAACTTTGACGATTTATTGCCACACCTTTATTTTTAATTATACAAAATAAGGATGTTTCGAAAGGCACAAGAATGGTCTCAATCAGAGTCTGTATGCAAACATTATGCCAAACAAAAGTGAGCCTTCCTATTTTGACCACCGTAATTCAATAGAATTCCATGTCGTATCCCACTACTTATGGAAAACGGGATTGCCACATGATCATGATGAATATTATTCTAGAATATTCCATATTGGAACTATGGTTAAGAGTTGAAGGATTCAAATATAACCACTAGTAGGCCATCAAGTTGTGCTATAACCAACCCAATAGGAGGATAAAAGGTCCCATTCTCTTCAAGGGCATGTTATTCCATAGATGAGTAGAATAGATGAGAGAGATAGGGAGAGAATACCCGGAGAGGATTTGTGAACTATAGTAGTCCATGGGCCAGATGCATTTTATCTCGAAAGGTTTTGCTAAGTTATATCTTTTTATAATCGTGGTTTGTAAGATTTGATTTCACTATTCTCTATTTTCTACATAATTATAATTCACATGCATACCCAATAAAAAATAATTTATAGATCCAAAAATCTAAAGAGAAATAAATCCTTATTGTGTATATTTCATATTTTTATGGATACTTTATGAGATCTATTATGATGAACTATTCAGTTGAATATCCATGACAGTTTATAGATCGTAGAATTGAGGCTTCTGTGATCCATTATAGTTGTAAGAAGAGCTTCGGCGTAAATCACATGAGAAAGACTTTTGTCGACGCATTTCGAACCAACTAGTGTGGTTCATCGTCAGGACAAGTTCATAGATCATTCAACAATAGGTACAATTTTACGAGGGTCATGATAAAGTACTTTAATAATCAGTGCCAGCAACATAGAGCTAGGTAAATTTCTTCGTTCTCTTGATTAAATGTCAGTTCCTTACCCTCATACTTGATAGAATCCAATAGGCATGTTGTAATTCACCAAATCATAAAATATTGAAAACTATTAAGTCTATTGTATTTTGAGTGGGATCTAAAATTATAATCTCTCTATATGAAATCTATTAAGGTTAGACCCACTCTCAAAAATATTCATTCAAGTAATGGTAATGTTAAAAAATTTAAGTAGAAGGATGAAAATGAAAGACGAAGGACAATATTCATGCTAAGTTAGGCTCACCAGAGATCATAAGTTTGAGCTCGATTATACTCGCTCTATTTTTTCCCATAATGTGTTCATTCTGTTGAAATATTTGCATAATTGAAGGAGTGTATTTTGTAGAATGCTTGTTCGAAAGGAGCGTTTTATAGAAAACAAAATGAAATTTGCAGTTTTTAGAACAATTAACTGTGATAACGTTTTATGGGTTAATTTGAGGGAAAATTGATTTTTGAAAGAGGGGGATATGGCTCGAATTTTATTTTGATATATTTAGGGGGCATGGAAACTCTTGAAAATAATTTTATTTAGGAGAAATAAATGCATTGCATTCATTGTTGTAAAAAAAAATTGGGTTATATGCGTAGGGTTAGTATTGATGTAATAAGTGATGAATGAGTTATTCTTGATGTTTGAAGATTTGGCTGAAACTATGATGACACGATTAGATTTGGAAGAGGTTTATTTGATTGATCTTGTGGATTCAATGAGATATTGGGAAAAGTGGCCCACTAGAAGTTGAAGCCTAGTGCAACTTAATGCTTGCATATTTTTTAAGTTGGTGCCTCAATCATGTTGTAGCAGATAGCATATTGGTACCTACAAATCTATTTTTTGGGTTGGTGTCTGTAAACTAATATAATCAATGATCGAAGAAGATAAAAATGTGTGGTTTTCCTCTGCAAGGGTATCCATGTACATCTACTTTTTTGATATGTTGATGTGATTATGTTCTTTTATGATGCATGATTATGTTTGTAGTTTTGATTGATTTCTAAATAATTTTTTAAAATTTTCCATTATACTGATTCATCCCCCTCTGAGTGTAATCATTATTCTAACAATTTTTATTAAAGAGGGTTTCTTTAGTAGTAGATAATCATTGGAAGGTGGGTCCAAGTAATGTTGGTAGTAAACGATCAACATGATAAAATATATTTTGATGAAATTCTATTATCCTCATGAAAATCAAAATGGAAATATCCAAACGAATGGATGAAATTCTATCAAAGATGTTACAAGAGAAGGAAGCATAAATTGTTCTCCTAATAAAAGAATTGTAATAAGCAAATAAATCAGCAGGAAAATTATGAATAGATATGGATCAATCACATCATGGAAAATAAATTGGGACATGTTCGTCCAAGTATCAGACATTATTTTATGGATATTGTTGCTCATGAAATACATTTCATCATAAATAAGTTAATGCGGAGTATATGCAAGAATGAATTATGAGATAAAATAATTTATGAAAAGATTTATAGGTTTTTACGAGTGTGGTATTAGTAGAAGACAACATTTTTTTGAATTGTAGAACTATGTTCAGTGCTACATATATATATAAAAAAAAAAATGGGCTCAAGGCTCGGGTCTGTAAAATAAATCTAGTCAACAAAGAGAAGGAAGAATGTCCCCCGAAGAAAAAAGTAGTGTGGATGAAGGAAGAGAAGCAAGAAAAGTGTGGCCTAATGTTGTAAGCTCAAAAATAGGAAAATAAATTGTATTTTGAGAACTGGTGCTCAAGGCACATGATAGTAGCTCAGAGAAAGTTCATCAAATGTAAAGAGGTATATGGAGGAATTGTAATTGTGAGAAACAATGGAACTACGAAAAATGTTGGGAAAGGGGAAATTAGCGTTGATAATGGGATAAATAAAGCTCAAAATTTTTTATATGTGAAAGGCATGAAACATAGTCTTCTAAGAATTTGTCAAATGTGTGATCATATCACATTTAATTACAAGAGATGTGAAATGTGAATGTGAGAGAGTAGCGGGGGAGGACCTCGACTCAGGTGCTATTTATTGGTCATCATGGGCCACGAGGTGCCTCGTACACTGTGTCCATCACCCCCATTGGGGAAGCTTATTCCAGTGCCACTATACCACAAAGATCCATCAAGTGGGTGTTTTGTGAATGGCGAGCGCAATCCTAGAGGAGATCATGCCCTTGACTACCACTTCCCCAATTTGAAATGTTATCAAACTCATTCCCTTCACCATCTACATGTTCTGTGATTACATTTTTAGAGGAAATCCTGGAGAGAATAGGGTCCCCTATCAGTTCTCGTCACCATCTCTTAATAATTCTATGTAGGGGGAATCTATTGATGAGTTTCTGAAGCATGACAATTTCAAAGAACCCTGCGAGATAGAGTTTTTCCACCCCCATCTCTTCTGCCACATGTAGACCTCTCTCCAATGCCATATATTCTACTACATTGTTTGTGGTGCTGCCACAAGAATCTACATAGAATTTAACCACTTTCCTCTTGTCATTGTGAATTATTCCTATTAAACTAGCCTCCACAGGGTTTCCCTTAGAGGCACCATCGAAGTTGATCTTGAAGAATCCCTTCAGGGGACAAAAGAAGAGGGCTGAAGAGGTCCCCCACATTGGAAGGTGCCGAGCTATCCCGAGGTTGAAAGAGTCTTAATTGAGATTGAGGGTAGACAAAATAATGTGCTCCTTGCCTTCTGCTTTCCAGACCTCCTCTTACCATATATAAATGGAGAGAGTCTCTTTGATATCTCAAAGAATTTTATTCCATATGTGGTTAACTTGAAAGGCTTCTGATTCAAAGACTAACTTGTTTATGGTCTTCCATATACTCTAGAGGACAAAACCCTCATAAAGGAACCAAACTCTATTGACAATAGGGTTTTTAAAAAGTGTCCATATCCAGGGCTCTATAAATTCTCTCATGATGTTAGTTTACTGATCAATCACACCGAGCACAACATCAAGGTGATATGAGACGTCCATCACCTTTGAGTAGAAACTTAGGAGATGGTCAGTTGTTTCTTCCTGTTTGCAACATAGAGGGCACCTCGATGGGCCATATAATATTTTTTTCTAAATTTTCTCCCAGGTGAGGAGTTTGTCTTGGCTCATTAACCATAGGAAAAAAGAGACTTTTGTTCATAAGCAGGAGTACCATATTCGTTTCCGTAAAGGGTCCGGATCAAGATTCCTTGTATATGATAAGATTGAATAAGCTTCTTTGAGAGAGAACATACCTTTCGAGAGGTGACCCACCCCACCTTATCGGGCTTCCCACTATTAAGAATAGGATGGTTATAGAGAACCAAAGTGAGAGCTTCCTAGTCTAGAGAAGGATCATTGGATGGCCAGTGATCTAAAGATTTCCACTCCCTCCATTTCTACCCCAGGATTATGTCCTGCTAAAAGTCGTTAACACAAACTGCTCCCAACTAAGTGGTAATCCTTTGGATATCTTGTAGGGAAATATCATGATCCAATCTGGGTGTTGCATCCATGCCTCCTTCAAGAAATTGGACTTACATGCATTCTTGATTTCCCAGAAACTGTGATCTCGTATGAATTTTTAGTGATGTTTTTCCTAATTCTAGATTGAGGAGTGAGATGGTAAATTATGGAAATTCTTTAGTAGATCGTACCAAAACGTGACTTGATTTTTGGATGCCCATAGATGTTTCCAAATCTCTTTTCCTCCTTGCAGCCATCGCCACCATACTTTTGCACCGATTGCATGTGATAAAATTTCAGGGTCCTTTAAGCCTAGGCCGTTATGGGGTTTTGGTTTACATAGTTTATCCCAGGCCACCAGGGCCCATTTTCGACCAATCTACCATCCATGCCAAAGAAATTTCTAGAATTTGAACATGAGAACCTTGTAGATTCTTCAAGTAGCTGGTAGGGCTGAGAGCTCATAAATGGAGATAACATGTAGAATCTCCTTCAAAATAACAAGTCGAACCAGTGAATTCAAAACTTTGAAAGTCTATCTTGATAATTGCTTATCAATGTGAGAGAGAAGCTCCTTCCAATGTGTAGTGTTGAGAAAGTTCGACACCAAAGGGACTTCGCAGTAAGTGTTGGGAAGCACTCCAATTCGAAAGCCAAGGGTCTTAGCCTAGGTTTTCCCTCTAGGGTGAGCATTGAAGAAGAAGATATCAGATGTGTCACCATAGATCTGAGTGTCCAAAGCCTGCTAGAAGAGTTTCCTAATGGATCCAAATTGTTTGGTTTTTTGTAAGGTATATTTTCCATATAGCATGTTGTCATCAACAAACTGCTAGTGGGTGATTGGTGGGGCCACCTAAGACACCTTGATGCCCTGGTGATCTGAAATTAAAAAGGAACACAACAACTTACATATATAATCATAAACATAGAGATGCAGCATAAAGACACTTCATTTCATTAATAGAAAAATATTGAACCATGGTTACAAACAAAATGGAAATAAGATAGTTTGGGCAATGGTAGCTTATGTCTCAGAAGAGATGTGGTAGCTACATGCCAATGAGATGAGTTACAGTGGAACTCAAGGGATTTTTTATTATTTAAAAATAAGAACAAACCCTAAACAACCAAAACCCTAACTAGAGGAGATATAACACCAAGATTTTATGGGCCTTATTGGTGTTAGTTGGGAATCAAACATCCTAGGGTCATAACTTGGTCATATTATCTCAGTTTGACATGTATGATACCTCGTTGGAAATATATCTCTGAGGACTAAAATAATTGATTAGATTTCCTTCCCAATAACGAAACCTATTTTCCAAACAGATGTTGTTTAGGGCCTTGAAATAGCTTCGGAAGTTCAAGACTCAAAAGGCTGCCAAAAATAGTAAATTGTGCTACAATTAAGGAAACTGAAAAACTAAAAGAGATAGCGGTGGGGGTCCAAGTGGGAGAGGCGGGTGGCCACCAACATCCACCTGGATCATTCCTCCCCCCTTAGGAAGTAATGGTCCTGATTGTGTTGAGTGCCTCCATGAGATGGGGAAACTTCAGCTGAACTTGGTCCCTAGTTTGATGTTCTACGATCTCTGATGTGTCCACATTGAGCACTCAGTGCAAGCCAAGCAATGGGTGAATTTTTTTCTCCAAAAGGTTATTTTCCACAACCTTGATAATGGTATAAGGACTATATTAGAGTGGTTTGAGCTTCCGATGGGCTCTTGTAAGGCTTTCCTTCTCCAAATGAAACCAAACTTTGTCACCCACCTAAAACCTATGTGGCACCCGATGTTGATCATGTCGCTTCTTGTACTTGGCATTTTTCACAATGCAACAATGATATATCGGACCATTGGGTAGAGGTTCTCTACGAGTTAGATCAAATGAATGCTTGACCTGATAGTGTAAAGATACTCGTATGGGTGAGGAGGAGATGTCCTTGTATTCTTTCATGACCGTATCCACCTACTTTTGCTGCCTAGAGGAACCCTTGCTGGGGGCCATGGATGTGGTTACGGTCTTCCCCTTACCTTCACAATGAATCAAAAAGAAAATAAAGTTCCTACTCTACTAGATGATCTTACTGCATTTCTTAGCACATATCAAAAAGGTGGTGGTAGATGGGGCTACCTCCGGTATCTTATATAATGTATTGTCCAAAGAAATCATAATAGAGCAAGGTATAGACTCATATATAGCATGTAGCATCCATAATTATTATTTTCCTAATAATACATCACAAACGTTAAGAGGAGCAACATCACACATTACCTCATCTGTGAAGGGCTTCATGTTTTAGGGAAGGTGACACTGCTAAGTGACTCGAAGATCTCATCCTAGGTGAAGCCACCTAATGTTGTACAGTTGCGAGTGTGGTATGGTCAGTAGGCCCAGTCAATTCATGACCTCTACTGATATGAGGTTCTTTTGGTTTCCACTGTCAACAACGAATTGTAGTGGCAAACCCTTCACCCACATTTGTGATCTAATAATCACCTTATGAGTGACCTCAGTTAAGAATTATTAAACGAAGGTATTACAGACTCATATGTTTGTGTGTGTGTCTATGTTATTTAAGCAACGGATCGATCAGATTGCAAATGCACAGACACTTAAAATGAAAAACAACAGAGAAATATAGTAAGCAAAGATAAGAACACAAGAAATTAATAAGGAGATCACCCTATCCTCTATGGCTACATCTCTGGTCTAGCTCTCAGTGGTGGCCTTTTTTTATTGTGTCTTGAAGTAGAGAATTACAATGAAGGAGCTCAATATGAGTCTCCTGTAACAGATTGGCTTGGCAGGGTGGTTCTTGGATTCCCCAAACCACTGGAGTACACAAACTCTCTTCTCTACCAACTTTTGACCTCTCTAGTCTAACAAATCCTCTCAGGGATGGCTTGAATCTCTCAAGCTCTCTGGTGCTCGACGCTGCCTTTGGTCAGCTTGACCCTCTGTCTTCTTCTACTTTATTCCTTACTGGTTTTTCTCTATCTTCAACCTTCGGTGTTCCTCTCTGGGTTCCCAACTCTTTCTCGTCCTTTCTATTCTTTGTTCATGGCTTTAAAGCCATTTAGGCTCATGGTGATTTGGTTCCTCTTCCACCTTCCTTGGATCACCTATTTGTAGTTGTGCTTGGAGTTCCCCGTTCTCGGCGTCATCATCAGGCTCATAGGGAGTGGCCACTTGTCCTCTTGTGAACTGTGCCAACCTACGTCGTCGGTTCAATTCTTTGTTTACATCATGGAATGAGTCTAATGCCACCATGGCGGTCAATCCAAACTTCAAACTATTTCATATCGTGGCTTAGTCCCCCATCAATTCCATCTTCTCCATTGGGCGCGATCTCAGCCATTAGATATGGAGCCCCCAGATCCAACGTCGTTCGCTCGTCCAGCAAAGTTGACTAGCTCGACTGTTAGCATGCAATGAGCGGTAGTTTTCTCTCTCCTCTGCTTGCCATGCATCATGCGCTGAGTGGAATCGCTCCTTTTCCATCAAAATTGCTTATCGCCCATGGATGCCCCCGAACAATACTACCACTTTTGGAGTTGGTCTCGCCTTTTAGCGCTTAGCATTTTTCCCCACAGTTTTCTGGCTCCCACATGACCGAGTGCTCAGGACTTCCCCATTTTCAGGAGTTTCGCCTAGCAATGCGCTAATCATGCATCAAAAACCTCCTCTGTTTCCCGATCTAGGCCTCCCAGGGGCTAAATTCACCTCCCGTGCAGTCTCCATTGGCCTAAGTCAACACGCTTTGATCGAGGTCCTTGTCATTCCACACTGGCTGCCATTGCCACTGGTTTAGAGGTGTTTTTCATCACTGTTGTAAATTCTTTCAAGTCTATCCTGACCTGATATAGCCATGGTTCTGTTAGTCATTCTTTATGGATCTGATTCAGATCACAGCCTTCCCACTGAAAAGCTTTTGGACCACCAAAAGTTGGTTTTCTTTCAAGCATCAACTAAGTGAGGGTATTGTTGTCTCACTTATCTAATCTAAATCCACTATGCACTGCTCGGCTTTGAACCTTTGAGCCCAATTCTGAGGTATTCAACATCTCCTCTGCACGTTGTCCTCACCTTCCTGTCCAAGACTGTGTCTTCCTATGATTCATTCAGATATTTAGGTAGCAGGTCATCAATAGAAGGCAATTGACTCTACACTTCAGGATCCTCAATTAGAGAAGGTTCAAACAATCTCAGGCAATCTGCATTTACAACTGAGTAGATGTGTGAGTAAGCTGGTAGATCAAGGAAAAAAGCATTTTCACCAATCTTCTCAAGTATCCTAAAAGGTCCATACTTGATAGGCTTTAGCTTTTTACCTTTACCTTGCATCCTTTCCTTGCGGATATACAGCCAGACCTAGTCTCCAACTTGAAAACTGTGCTCCATCCATTGATTGTCATGCCTTGCCTTGTATTTGGCTTGGCTCTTTTCCAGATGTTCCTATACTGCCTAGTGGATCTCCTGGATCTGTTCAATGAACCTAATTGCCTTGTCCACATCACTGTGTCCATCAACTGTGGTATCTTTACCAAAGACAAAATCCAAAGGAGACCTTGGTATGAAACCAAAATAGGTCTCAAAAGGAGATCTCTGTGGAGAAGAGTGTTTTTCTCTGTTGTAAGCATGTTGCACATAACACAAATGTTCATCCCAAAGCTTACAATGTTTGCTGCAATATCCTCTGAGTAACTAGATCACTGTCCGGTTAACTACTTCTGTCTGGCCATCAGTTTGTGGATGAAAAGTTGCGCTTTTCTTCAGTTTGGTGTCCATCAACTCCCACAGACTTGACCAAAACTTCCCCACAAATCGAGTGTCTCGATCAGATACAATAGAAGTGGGTATTCCAAAATGAACCCATACATGTTCAAAGAATAGTTTTGCAGTTTGTTCAGTTGTAATCTGTTTATTACAAGGTATCAAAATGCACATTTTGCTAAACCTATCCGCAACCACGTACATATAATCATGAACTTTCCTAGATTTAGGCAGTCCTCTGACAAAATCCATGGAAACACTTTCCCAAGGGTGAGAAGGAACTAATAATGGAGTGTACAAGCCTAGTTTTCTATTTCTGGGCTTGCTTTTAGCACACATAGTACACTATCTTACATATCTAGAAACTGTCTCATTCATTTTTGGCTAATAACAAAATCTTTGCAGCTGTGTAGCTATTTTTGTTACCCCAAAGTGACCTAATATAAAATATGTGTGTGCCTCCCTAATTATCTGTACTCTCTTAGTTTGTGGAATGCAGAGTTTCGGACAATGATATAAGAGTCGGTCCTTCATATGATAATCCATTTCTTCTACCTTTTTGCCTTGACTCAAAGTTTCATATAAATCTTTAAAATCTATATCTTGAGCATATTTCTCAATGTAGCTTTCATGTAGTACAGAATTATGCTTAAGTATAGTAGATGCATTCATAATGGGTATAGAAAACATGTTTGCAACTTTGTTATGTATTTCGTTTTTATATCTGATGACCAATTGAAACTGTTGTAGAAAACCCATCCACTTGTAATGTCTTGATTGCTGCAACTTAGTTTGGGAATGTAGATATTGAAGTGGTTGATGATCAGTATGTATTACTGTCTCTTTGCTCATTAAATAATGTTTCCACTTTTTCACACTCTGAACTAATGCATACAATTCTTTATCATATGTAGGATAGTTAACTACTGCAGGATTAAAAGTCTCAGAATGATAACATATGGGTTTATTGTGATGTGTCAACACTGCTCCCATGGCATAGCCACTGGCATCTGTTTCGTTCTCAAATGATCTTTGTAGATGAGACAGTGCTAGTACAGGTGTTGTACCGATCTTTTCTTTCAAGGTATCAAATGCTTTCTGATGTTTGCCTCCCCACTGAAACACCTTGTTCAATCATGTCAAAACATGTAAGGGATCTGCAATTAAGGAAAAGATAGAGATGAACTTCCTCCAATATTGTGTTACTCCTAAGAAGCTTCTCACTTATGTAGCAGACTTGGGTTTAAGCCAGTTTACAATGACTATCACTGTAAAGGGATCTATTTTCAATTCACCACCCCCTACTATATGACCGAAATAATTCAGAGATGTTTTTCCAAATTCACATTTTGAGAGTTTAACTTAAAGTTTTTCTCTTTTCAAAACATCTAATGTCTGCTTAACATGCTTTAAGTGTTCTTCCCACATTTTACTAAAAATCAAAATGTCATCCAGATACACAATAATGAAATCATCAAGAAAAGGTCTGAGTACATCATTCATTAATCTCATGAAAGTAGCAGGGGCATTGGTCAAGCCAAAAGGCATAACCAGCCACTCATACAATCTCTTCTTTGTTTTGAAAGTAGTCTTCCATGCATCTTGCTCTACAACTTTGACCTGATGGTATCCACTGTGGAAATCCAGCTTGGTGAAATAAACAACTTCCTTTAATTGATCTAAAAAATCATCTATGCAGGGAAGGGGATAATGATTTTTTATTGTTATGTTGTTCATTGCTTGGTAGTCAATGCACATTCTCCACGACCCATATTTCTTTCTCACCAAAATGATTGGTGACCCACATGGTGATGTGCTAGGCCTGATGATCCCCTTTTCAAGCAAATCCTACACCCGCTTCTTGATTTCATCATTCTTTGAAGTAGACAACATATACATTCCAATGTTAGGCAATGGAACATCTTGCTACAAAATAATATCATGTATTATTTCCCTTTTGGGTGGCAGACCTTTAGGTTCTTGAAATAGAACATCATACTCTGAAACAATCTTTTCTATATCAGCTTGCTGCTTAGCATTACAACCCTCAAATACATCGGTTCTATTAGGTTTGTTTTCCTTTACAACCATTAGTAAGAATTGTGTGCATGAATTTATCATCCTTTTCATCTGCCCTAAGTTTATGAGAGTATAATTATTCTTGAGCTTGTGAGCTTTTACAAAGTATTCGATTCCATCTTTAACAAATAGATACTTGTTCTTGGCTCTATAGAAAATATATTTTCTATCATACAAGTAAGGACTTCCTAAAACAATTCCACATATATCCAAAGGAATTATGTCTAACTCAACCTCATCTACAAATGCTGACCCAATAGAAAACTTGAGTTTGTACTGTCTAGTCACTTGTAGTTGTGCTTTATCATTCAACCATCATAATGGGTATGGTTTCTTGTGAGGTGTAGTTGCTAATCCCAATTTCTTTACAATTGCTTCAGAAATCAAATTTACTTGTGAGCCACTATCAAACAAAGTATCAATATTTTGATGTTTAGAAATAACTCGAATATGGAAAATCTCATGTCTTTTTCTCTCATGTTCTTTATCAATAACAGATTGAGTAGAATTACTAGTAGATGCTTCAGAATTCTTACCTTTTATACCTATGGTGGCAATGATTGTTTCATCTCCCGAGTCTGACCCCAAATCTTTCTGAATAGCTATAGCAGTCTTTTTCCTCTTGCCCTCAGACTTCTTAGGTCTCAGCTCTGGATGTAGAATCCAACAGTGCTCATCATCATGCCCATCCTTTTTACAGTGAGTGCATGAAGCTTTGCCTTTTTGTGCAGTGTTAGCCTTCGTTGCTCTCCACTTCTGCTTTCTTTTCTCCTTGTTCTTGCTTGCAGTGGGTTGGGATGGTCCCCCAACTTTTGGATTTCCATTCTTTCCTCTAACTTCTAGATGAGTAGCTTGTATAGATACCTCATCTATACTAGTGGGATTAAACATGAAGATGGTATGCCTCATGTGGCTATGTAGACCACCAATGTACTTCAAAAGAGTCTCTGGTGAGTCTAATGAGATCCCTAGAATTAATGCTCTCTTTCTAAATTCTTGAGTGTACCCTTACACACTTTTCCCTTTGAACTGCCGAAGAATTTGCCAACTTATCATGGCTTGTTTCATGTAAACCAATAGATAGAATTGCTTCCTAATTGCAGAAACAAAGTCACTCCAGACAGAGATGGTCTTACCATGTCTTTTCATGTCAGCTTGGGTTCTTCCTTCCCACCAAACCAAGGCAGTGCCTCCTAGGTGTAGGCTTGCTAGCTAAATTTTTCTCTTGTCTAAGTCAATGTTCTACACTCTGCAATACACATCAATTTGTCTAATCCAATTGTCCAACTTTTTAGCATTTAGCTCTCCATCATATATAGGCAAATCAAATTTAACATCTAGCTTAATCAAAGATGTTTTCTTATTATGAACAAGGCTATTAGGAGGTGTGAGAAAGTTTTCCTCTTTCCCTTTTCATTTTGAGTGGTCATGGTTATGAGATTATTCTTCCTTTTTATCTTGTTTAGAACCTGATGAATCTTCATCCTTATGCTTTCTAAAGTCCATATACATTTCTTCTACCATAGACTTTATAGCTAGGAAACTTTCTATGAATTGAGGGTCTGGCCCCACAAAACCTTCCTCTGACATTGTCTTCCGAGGATAGACTCTCCCAATTTCAGGATTACTTTCAACCAACTCTCCTTCTCCTAATTTGAGTTTTGATCTAGTGAGCATTCAATAGCTAAACCAACACAAGCTTGTCTAACCTTACAGCCTAAAGCTCTGATACCACTTGATCTGATAATCACCCTATGAGTGACCTCAGTTAAGAATTATTAAACGAAGGTATTACATACTCATATGTTGGTGTGTGTGTCTATACTATTTAAGCAATGGATCAATTAGATTGCAAATGCACAAACACTTAAAATGGAAAACAATAGAGAAATACAACAAGCAAAGACAAGAACACAAGAAATTAATAAGGAGTTCATCGTATCCTCCAGGGCTACATCTCTGGTTCAGCTCTCAATGGTGGCCTTCTTTTATTATGTCTTGAAGTAGAGAATTACAATGAAGGAGCTCAATATGAGTCTCCTGAAATAGATTGGCTTGGCAGGGTGGTTCTTGGATTCCCCAAACTACTGGAGTATGTAGACTCTCTTCTCTACCAGTTCTTTGACCTCTTTGGTCTGATAGATCCTCTTAGGGATGGCTTGAATCTCTCAAGCTCTCTGGTGCTCAACACTGCCTTTGGTATACTCAACCCTCTTTCTTCTTCTGCTTTTTGCCTTACTGATTTTTCTCTATCTTCTATCTTCGGTATTCCTCTCTAGGTTCCTAACTCTTTCCCATCCTTTATGTTATTTGTTCATGGCTTTAAAGCCATTTGGACTCATGGTGATTCGGTTCATCTTCCACCTTCATCGAATCGCCTGCTTGTAGTTGCGCTTGGAGTTCCCCATTCTCGGTGTCATCATCAGGCTCATAGGGAGTGGCCACTTGTCCTCCTGTGAAATGTGTCATCCTGTGTTGTCAGTTCAATTCTTCATTTACGTCGTGGAATGAGTCTTCTATCACCATGGCGGTCAATCCAGGCTTAAAATTCTTTCATATCATGGCTCAATCCCCGATCAATTCTGTCTTCTCCATTGGGTGCAATCTCAACCATTAGATCTGGAGCCCCTAGATCCGACGCCATTTTCTCATCCTACGCGGTTGACTAGCTCGATCGTTAGCATGTGATGAGGAGCAATTTTCTCTCTCCTCTACTTGCCATGTGTCAGGCACTGAGTGGAATCACTCCTTTTCCATCAAAACTACTTATCGCCCATGGATGCCCTCGATCAATACCACCGGTTTTTGGAGCAAGTCCTGCCTTTTAGTGCTTAGCCTTTTTTCCCCATGGTTTTCTAGCTCCCGCGTGACCGAGTGCTTGGGGATTCCCCTTTTTGATGGTTTTCTCCCAACAATGCGCGATTAGAACATTGAAAACCTCCTTTGTTTCCCGATCCGGGCCTCCCAGGGGCTAAATTCGCCTCCCGTGCAATCTCCATGGGCCTTGGTCAGCGCGTTTTGACCGAGGTCCTTGTCATTCCATGCTGGTTGCCATTGCCACTGGTTTAGAGGTGTTTTTGATCACTGTTCTAAATTATTTGAAGTCTATCCCGACATTCATTGATGATTTTATTGGAATTTTTCAAACATTTCACTTTTATTATTTAGAAAATAAACCCAAGTTTTTCTAATAAAATCATCAATGAATGTTAGAAAATATTGGCTTCCTGCTAGTGATGGAGTTTGCATCAGTCCACACGAATCTGAGTGGACAATCTCTAAGGGTGCCTTTGCCCTTATGCTTTTCCCTGATGGAAAACTTTCTCTATGTTGTTTCCCCAATATGCAACCTTCACAAAGGTTGTCCGGTTTCTCTATCAATGGTAATCCTCTTACCATCCCTTTTCTGCTCAACAAATTAAGACCTCCAAAGTTGAGATGTTCAAATCTCAAGTGCCACAACCAATTTTCATCCTTTGGCACACTTTGGAAAGCCTCTTGGGTAACTGTTGCAATTACTTCTTTGTTTTTCAAGTGTGCCCTTATTCTGAGAGGGAACATCCTGTTCCTCGTCATTTTTACTTCAGCAATGCATCTTGTGCTGGGTGCTATATCCATGATGGTGCATACATCATTCTTAAAGAAAACGTTGTACCCCTTATGGACAAGTTGTTCAATACTCAAGAGGTTACATCTCATTCCAGGGACGTAGTAGACATCTGCTATGGTTTTCTTTTCACCCTTCTTTGTAAATATTTTGACTTCTCCTTTTCCCATAACAGAAATTTTGCTATCAGTCCCAAGTGTGAGTTCTGATTTCACACTTTGATCTAAAGCACAAAACAAGGCTATGTTTCCTATCATATGGTTGCTACAATCGGAATCTAGAAACCATATATCTTCACTGTTTGTTTCGGCCATGTTACAAGCTAATAAAACATTATTTTGGCTGATATTTTCTCTAGTGATATTTGCACTCGAACTATTACTCATATCATGTTGATTCTTCCTACATTAATTGGCGTAGTGCCCATATTTTTTACAATAATAACATTGGACATTGGATTTTTCATACCTCTGTCCTTGAGCATGATGTTGTCCTCTTCATTGGCTGTTGCCTTGGCCTTGGTTCTGATTTGGATTGCTGCCTCTTCCTTGAGCACTTGCTGGACTATTCCTTCCACCTCTGTTCTGGCTTTTGCCTCTTCCTCTTTTGTTTCCTCTGCCTTGACCTCTTCCTCTTCCGAAAGACATCTGGGTCTTAAAGGCTTGCTCTAGAGATGAGTTTTCACTTCTACTCAACCTCTGCTCATGAGTTATCAGTGATGCATGAAGTTCATCAACTGAAAAGTTTGATAGATCCTTTGTCTCTTCTATGGTGGTGACAATTACATCAAACTTTGAGGGTAGGACCCTCAAAAGTTTCTCCACAATCTTCCTTTCTTCAAGAACTTCTCCATGAGTCCTCATTTGTGTGACCAAACCAATCACATGTCTGAAGAATGAGTCAATATTGTCTGACTCCTTCATTCTCAGATTCTCAAAATATCTCCTCAGCAACTGTAGTTTTGTTGTCTTCACTTTGTCCATGCCTTGATAGGCTGTCTTGAGAGTTTGCCATGCCTCTTTGGATGTTTTAGCCGCTGCTATCCTTGGAAACACACTCTGGTCCACTGCTTGATACAAAAATACAAGGGCTTTTGAATCCTTCTTCCTATTGCTCTTTAATAGATCTTTCTCTGCCTGAGTTAATCTATTAAACTCATTTTCATCTGCGAGCTCTTCAAAACCATCTTGAACTAATTCCCATAAATCTTGACAGACAAACAGAGCTCTCATGGTTATTGCCCAATAGTCATAGTTTTTCCCATTGAACTGTGGGAATTGAGGATTAAACATACCCATGCTGGTGCTAGTGCTGGCCATTCTAGCGCTCTTTAACTATGCTATAAAATGTTTGACTGTATATTAAAATAACTGATTGTTTCTTCAGCAGCAACACAAAAAAACCTTTGAGAAATACCTGGATCTTTTTCACTGAGTCTTCACTTTGTTAAAGAAGTTGTTGCAGCCAGAAAACTCCTTCCTTCAGCTTTTTTGACACCTTCAAAGAGACTGAACCTACTTTGATACCACTGTTGGGAAATTTTTCTGGTAAAATCCCAGAAACAAACATAAACTCTACACAGAGACAATGCTCCGTTTTGCCACAGGATTTTTAACACAACGGAAACAGATAGAATTTCTGAGTAGCGGACAAAGTTTTGCACTCCAGGGATTTATATTCATTAAAAAAAATTGCTGTTATAGATTATGATCTTCTTCACCACTAACATTTCACTTCTGTGTGAAAAATTACATATAGATATTTCTCACGCTGCTGCGTGCATCCTTTTGCATATTCAGAACATCTCATTCGCACTGATGTGCCTCCTTTTTCAATTGCTACTTCAACAAAAAAAATTACATATATATATGTGTACAAAAGAAATTACTTATATCCATAAAGAAAACAATAAAAAAAATTAAAAATGGTTTTACTAGCTTTTACTTGTGCCCATACGTGCTGAAATAAAAATGATTAAATCAAAAACTTCACCAAAATTTACCAACCCCTAGTAAATTGCATTTACTGTTTTACGGATAAAACTGGCCATAAGGTAACTTTTACTTCAGGTTGAATTCATTTTGCAGCTCTGTGCTTCAGTCATTATTCAATTTGGCTTTGGAAATCCATCGGGTCCAAGCTTCATCGCATAGCATTCACATATGAAAAATTGTGCACCCTTGGTTTCCCCGATTGTGATATGCCGATCGCAATATGGGTCGATACCTCCGATCATACATATTATAACATATGGCTAAAATACATAAAAACACAAAAAAAAAAAGAGATTATAACATATTGCTAAAATACATAAAAACACAAAAAAAAGAGCCGCTAGCGAAACTGAAATGTTTGGTTATCGCCGATAGCGATATCTGCGATCACTCATGGCCAACATAAAAGAAAACTTTTATAAGTCTTCCATTGTCATTTCGCCGTTGCCAAATCGGCGAATGCTCATGGGCGAAGTTTTGTGTCGCTGCCACTCCCCCATGCGCCGATGGGATTTGACGCGATCTGCTGATACGAATTGGACCGTGATGCCATCGCTGTACCTGCACTGGCAGTTGGAATTATCATTCCAACATTCTAGGGTTTATCTTCAGCATCTCTTCGTTATCTCAGCTTCTACGGTTAATATAATTACTTGTTTGAACGTTTGAGTATAGTTCAACGCCGATCCTTGTCATGATCACCTTTGTTTCAATACTGTAATTCTATTATGCAGATTGCCGGGCAGCATGTGGAGAAAGATGCTCAAAAGCATCCCGTCATAACATGTGTTTAAGAGCATGCAGTACATGTTCTTCCAGATGCAAGTGTGTTCCTCCTGGCACATCGGGAAATCAGGCTCTCTGCCCCTGCTATGCCAGCCTGAAAACACACGGCAATAGACCCAAGTGCCTTTGAATATATATATAGAAAGAGAGAATGAGACAAATTAGCCTTGTAATCATACTTGTTGGGTTTCCAGCTTAAGATATACTTCTTGGTTAGTTTATATATGCGAAATATAAGGGAATTTTCATCACCTGATGAGAAGATGTACATTCAGCGCGAGAACGTGTGTATAAATATCTACCGTGAATAAATGCTAATCAGCATTGTCCTTAATGCTAAATAAAGATTTGGAAAACCTGCCATAAAACCGGAGCGTGAGGTGTGATAAAATTGAGTGATAAAATTTGAATGATAGATGTGGAAGGAAGGGCTTCAGATTTTCTTGATTCGTTAGAACGTTTTGTTAATTTATCAGGTTATGCCAGACCAGACTTCATTCATAATTCACCTTTCTGACAGTTAACTAAGTGTTCTTCACTCAGATGTTGTGATATAAATATCATAAATATCATTTTATTTGAAGAGATGATCTTGACAGATAAACGCGATAGTATCTTCCCTGTTATGGTATTTGTACTTGCCTGGCCAGTATTTAAATGTTTTTATGGGCCTGAATCATTTTCTTTTGGCATGTGTATGGGTTCAAACAATTTCCTTCTTGTTTTTCGTGTTATTCAACGGTTATGTATTTTTTTCCCTTCATCAATATATTCGCATGTTTAACGTAGTTTCATGATGAGTTTCATATCATCTGGAAAAGATTTCCTTCCTCACCATGCAACGCAAGATAAAAAACTTGCCACCATTGCGTTATTACATGGCCTTTATTTCGTGCATCGTTGGAATTTGGAATGCCGCGTATTAAAGCCAAAGAAATTGTTTCATAAAGTGGTAGAACACATAGGCATGAAAGAAATATATATTTCATATTTGGTTGCCTAATGTATAGGCAAGAAACATTTTTGAATTTCTTTTCTTTTCGTAGGTTTTTTCTTAGCCCCACACATATATAATATTTTCATAGATATTAACACATTGGAAGTTAGCACATTAGTTTCTTTTGAAGATGGCAATGGTTGTAGATGTAAGAAACATGTTTGAATTTCCTTTTAGAATTTCTTTTCTTTTCGTAGTTTTTTCTTAGCCACATATATTTTCGTAGATGTTAACACATTAGAAGTTAGCACATTATTTTCTTTTGAAGATTGCAATGGTTGTATAGGCAAGGAACATTTTAGATTTTCCTTTTAGAATCATTGGAAGTTAGCACATTAGTTTCTTTTGAAGATTGCAATGGTTGTAGATGTAAGAAACATGTTTGAATTTCCTTTTAGAATTTCTTTTCTTTTCGTAGTTTTTTCTTAGCCACATATATTTTCGTAGATGTTAACACATTAGAAGTTAGCACATTATTTTCTTTTGAAGATTGCAATGGTTGTATAGGCAAGGAACATTTTAGATTTTCCTTTTAGAATTTCTTTTATTTTCGTAGCTTTTTCTTAGCCACAAATATATAATATTTTCATAGATATCGTAGCTTTTTCTTAGCCACACATATATAATATTTTCATAGATATTAACACATTATTTTCTTTCGAAGATTGCAATGGTTGTATAGGCAAGAAACATTTTCGAATTTCCTTTTAGAATTTCTTTTCTTTTCGTAGCTTTTTCTTAGACACATATATAATATTTCATAGATATTGACACATTGGAAGTTAGCACATTATTTTCTTTTGAAGGTTGCAATGGTTGTATGGGCAAAAAGCATTTTTTAATTTCCATTTAGAATTCCTTTTCTTTTCGTAGCTTTTTCTTAGCCCCACACATATATTTTCATAGATATTCACACATTGGAAGTTACATTATTATTTTCTTTTATTTTGAAGATTGCAATTCTTCTTTTGAAGATTGCATTATTATTTTATTTTCTTTTGAAGATTGCAATGAAGATTGCAATGCTGGGTATAAGTGGATGTATGTCTATTAATGACATCAATAACCATATTTTTCGGATGTATATCGTATATCTATCAATGACATCTCACAACCATATTTATCTCGGAGGTATATCTATTAATGACATCATTTATCGGATGTATATTTATCAATTACATCTATAAGCATTATCTTGGATGTATATCTATCAATGACATCAATAAGCATCAATGACATCTACAGCCACATAAAATATATCAATAATGACATCGATAGCCACATAAAATCTATCAATAAATATCAATAACATCTACAACCACATAAAATATATCACCATCAATGACATCTACAACCACACAAAATCTATCAATGACATCATTTATCGGATGACACACAAAATCTATCAATGATATCATTTATCGGATGTATATCTATCAATGAAATCTATACGCATTATCTCGGATGTATATCTATCAATGCATTATCCCAGATGTATATCTATCAAAAACATCTTCAGCCACATAAAATCTATCACTCACATCCACAACAACATTTATTAACCATACATCCACAACCACATTTATCAATGACATCTCACATTTATAGGTGTGGTTGAAATTCATGTATATTTATCAATGACATCCACAATCACATTTATAGGTGTGGTTTGGTTAAAATTCAAAGTGTACTTCTTATTATAATATAATGTATTTGTAACCAAATTGTTTTTATATTTATTATTATGAGTTTCATAATATTCATGAATATTATTATCACCACATTTATAGGTGTGTGGTTTCGTTAAAATTCAAAGTGTACTTTTTATTATAATGTAATGTATTTGTAACCAATTTCTTTTTATATTTATTATTATTATGAAAAGAAATTTATTATTATTATTTTCATAATAATCAGGATTGTTATCATCAAAAGTTATTTATGATCAAGAAGGAAGAAACGAATTCTGAATCGAGCTCTGGCGATCGGTTGTGATTAGGGTTTAAGCTCGCCCTCTTTGGACTCTGAATCCCCTGCCACGGCAGGCCTGCAAGGTTCAGACCTCTGGTAACCACATCAGAATCGACCGCAGCTGAAAAATCGCAAGGTATCGGTAGTCAGCAGAATGTCGCCCTCGCAGGGGGGGGGACGAAGCACCTCCCCAAAAATACGACGGTCAAAAGCAGAAAGGCGCAGCTGCAGAGAATGAGACGGACCACAATGGTACCCAATCGAAAAACAATCAACCAAGAAATGATGAAACGACTCAGAAGGAAGGAAATACGGCCAGATCGGCCACATGCAGACCAGTAGCTACTGTCAGACCCACGGTGGAATTCCCGAGTCACAGAATCAACGCCAAAATACAATATATGAGGGACCACGCTCTGATCGGCAAATTTATCGACATATGGCCAACGAAGAAAGCACTCAGAAGCTGGATAAACACAAAATGGAATCCAAAGTACCACATTACCCTGCACCTAGGACCTAAAGGGGTTTTTACCGCTGTCTTTAACTGTCTAGAAGATCGAAACAGGATTAGAGATAGAGGGCCTTATTTCTTTAACTCGACAGGACTCTTTCTCAGAGCATGGGTTGAAAGATTTAACCCGGACAAGGAAGATCTCAGTTATGCTCCAGTCTGGATCAGGGTCTATTCGCTACCCTAGGAATACTGGGAAGAAATCTCACTGCAAGAAATAGGAAATACACTGGGCGAGTTCGTCAAGGTTGCTGAAGACACAAAGCTCTGCAGATACACTTCATATGCCCGCATCTGCGTCTATATGGATCTCAAACAACCTCTGCCAGATACGGTAAGATTCCTGCATGAAGATGCTGAATGGATCCAATTGATAGATTATGAACATGTTCCGTTTAGGTGTAGGAAATGCCATAATTTAGGGTATCTTTTCAGGGACTGCCCCCTAAACAGGAAAATGCCCACTAGCACAAATGCAGACAACGAGGAAGCAGATGGGTTCACAAAAGTGGTCAATCGTCGAAGAGGTAACAAAAAACCCAATACCAATGGTAAAACAGATCAGGCCAAAAAAGCCAAATCCCCAAAACCTAATAGCTTCGAGGTCCTCGCCAATCTGGATACGCAAGACCCATCTCAAGAAATGCAAAATGTCAAAGACTTAATACGAGAACTACCAGAGGGTCCTTCGCAATAGTCAAAGGATTCTCAATCCAACAAAACGCTCAACATCCCTCAATCTGATCTGCAGGCAGAGGTCTCTCACGAAATGGAAACGGATACCCCAGAATCAAGCTCCAAGATATTGAAGGAGACAGAGGTAGGCTTCCTAGAGGCCCAGTTGATGGAAGAAGATCCTGAGAATATTGACATAGGAGAACTAGACATTCTTAGTCTGGAACTAGCATGCAAGACTGGCAACTTTGACAAGATTCCAGACAGGCAACTAGACAAACTGGAAGAAGTCCTGAAAAAATCGTACAAGAAACACTCTCTAGGGGTGCAAATTGGTAGCCCGTGGGATGGCAAGTTCATCACAAAAGACAGTAAGAAAAGGGGAAGAAAAACAACCTTAGAAAGGACCATCAAGATAGGCGAAGTGCTAGTGGAGTCAGGCCGATATGCGAAGCTGACCAAGTATTTTAACATCCATCCTAATCCTTCTCAATGAAGTTGATATCCTGGAATATAAGAGTGCTCAACAGCCCAAGGAAAGGAAGACTCTTAAAAAACATGCTTATGCAGGAAAAAGCCAATATTCTCTTTGTTCAAGAAACCAAATGTAGTATGTCAATTCTGGAAAAGATAGCAGCAAAAGTATGGCCCAGAGGGCAAGTTACAGCTGTTGATGCTCAAGGAGCCTGTGGAGGCTTAGCAATTCTCTGGGACGCAACAGTAATACAACTTAGTAACATACATGCCAACAAGAAATTTATTCAGGCAACCTTCCATTTAATCGGAACCAACACTCACGGTCATCTCACTAATGTTTATTTCCCACAGGATTCTTACTTGAAAGAAGATATTCTGGAACATCTATCTACACTCAACTCTAACAGACACCACCCTCTTTGGATAGCAGGAGGAGACTTCAACATGATTGCAAGAATGGAAGAAAAGCAGGGCGGCAAAGACAATGGAATTAGAGATGGACACTTACTCAAATATTTCATCCAGTCAAATTGGCTAATAGATCTCCCATCAAATAATGGTCTATTCACCTGGACTAACAAAAGAGAAGGAGCAAAGCATATAGCTTCAAGGTTAGACCGTTTCCTAGTCTTGGATAATTCCCCTTACCTGGGAGGAGATCTTAGAGCCTCAATTCTTCCAATATCAGGATCCGATCACTAGCCTATTGCACTCCAATCGCATCGGCCAGGTAACACTACTAAACACCCTTTCCATTTTGAGACTTTTTGGCTTACTCATCTAGAATTCAAGGATTTTGTTAGACAATCCTGGATCAAATTTAATCCCACAGGGGGATCCAAAATGGCCAACTTCAAAAAAAAATTGAAATTCCTCAAAAGAGAAATCAAACACTGGAATCATACCACCTTTGGCAACATTTTCAAAGCTCAGTCCGCTCTTAATCAGGAAATGAAGCTAACCCAGCAAAGGATCATCACAGAAGGACGTTCTGAGGAACTAGCAAAACAGGAACAAGCCATTGAAGATCAACTTCTGAGCAGACCTCAACAGGAGGAGATTCTTTGGAGGCAGAAATCACGAATCAGGTGGCTTAAAGATGGAGAAAAGAACACCAAGTTCTTTCACAAAACTACGGTGCAACGAAGAATGCACAATGTCATCTCCCACATTCATAACGATCAAGGAGAAAGAATTGAGACGCATGAAGGCATTGAAGAGAACTTTCTTAGATACTTCAAGAAAATTCACCAAGAACCAAGCATTGACAGACTTCCCGCAATAGAGAAAATACTGCAGCAGATACCCAAATTGATAACCAACGAGCATAATCTCCTTCTCCTCCAACCAATCCTGTTACACGAAGTGGACAACGCTGTCAAGCAATTAAAAGCGGGTAAAGCCCCAGGCCCTGATGGATTTACCTCGGATTTCTTTCACCATTTTTGGGATCTCATTCAAATAGAAGTATGGCAATTGGTTGAAGAATCTCGTGCATTAAGATGGATGTACCCTGGGCTGAATACCACATTCATGGCTCTTATCCCCAAGACAGAGGAAGCCAATACGCCTGACAAGTACCAACCAATAGCTCTTTGCAACATCATATACAAAATTGTTTCAAAAGTTATTGCCACTCGGTTGAAACCTCTGCTCCCTCTTATTATTTCGCCAGATCACAGATGGAATTATTCTCACCCATGAAATAATTCACTCTCTGAAGCAAACTAAAAAGCCAGGTATGTTGTTAAAAATAAATCTATCTAAAGCTTTCGACAGTATCAGCTGGCAGTATATTCAAAAAATTCTTAATGCTTTTGGTGTTGATCCTTCATGGACTAGATGGATCCTCAACCTTCTGACTTCTTCCTTCTTCTCTGTACTCATCAATGGCATCCCCTCTGAAACTTTTCGTCCTTCTAGAGGTATTAGGCAACGGGACCCACTCTCACCATTCCTCTTTGTTATAATTTCCGAAGGACTGGGCCCCAACATTAAGTCTGCTATTGTCACCCACTGTCTTAAAGGTCTCTCTTTCAAGAATTCCCCCTCCTTCTCCCATAAGCAATTCATGGACGAAAATATGCTTTATGGGCACCCTTCAGTCCAAGAAGCTCGCCTCTTCAGAGATATCTTGTCTTCTTTCTCGGATGCTTCTGGCGCCCTTATCAATCGAGTCAAATCCCAAATTTTCTTCTATAATACTCTAGTGTCTACTCAAAGATCAATAGCCTGCATTCTAGGATTCACTATAGGAAGCCTCCCTTCCAAATATTTGGGCGCCCCCATGATAGCCTCAGCCCTCAAGCATTCCTCATGGAGAGACCTTCTAGAAAAACTTGAAGCCAAACTCTTTCTATGGACTCATAGATCTCTGAAATTGGCCAGTAGAGTCGTTCTCATCAAAGCGATTCTCCAATCCATGACTCTTTACCTCTTCTCTCTTTTGGCGGCACTTAAATGGGTTCTCAAGGAAATTCGGAATCTTTAGTGCAAATTTCTATGGGGCAGCTCAGGCCACAACAGAAAATGGGCTCTGGTTAAATGGGAAAAAGTATGTCTTCCCAAAAAAGCCGGGGGTATTGGGATTAGAGATCCTGAGCATAACAATACAGTAATGGGTGCCAAATTATGCTGGCGATGGTTAGCTCATCCAAATACTCCCTAGGCCTCTATATGGACGACAAAATATGCAAGCAACAGCCCTATTGAAGACAGAATCCGTATGTTGGAACTTAGCACTGGATCCATAATATGGAACTCAGCCATCCAACATAGGAACCTTATACAACAGCATAGCTTCTGGGAAATCAAAAGCGGAGATACAGCAAGCTTTTGGGACGACTCCTGGCAGCAATTCCCAAATATCAAGGATCTTATGCATGATCTCCCTATCCCTCCACAAAGAACCCATCCCCCAGAAATGGTCAATCAATTTTGGAGCTCATCCACCACCCAAAATCACAAGAAATGGAAGGGGACCAATCAAATCAGAAGGGAGGAAGGATATGAGATAACCCAACAAACTTTCTCTGATGAACTAAAAAAGAGGCAAATTCCCATAGCAGCAGGAGCGAACATACTAAGATGGGGATATGAAGAAAGAGGAACATTCACCACCAAGGAGGCTTATAATACCATAACTAAAGACAAAATCATAAAGGATAATTTATGGGACCAGATTTGGAGCTCCTCAATTTGGCCAAAGGTTTCCACCTTCTTATGGCTTCTCTCTCATAACAGAATTCTTACATGGGATAACCTCTGGAAAAGAAAATTCTCAGGCCCATCTATCTATCCAAACTGCAAACAAGCAGAAGAAACAGCTACTCATCTATTGCAAACTTACCACTTGGGCAAAAAATTATTGGAAAAAGCCATCTTTAGGTGTCAAAGAGACAACAGGGTGCAAGGAGATCTCAAAGCCACACTACGCAACTGGAAGCAATCACCTTATCATAGCATGCTTCTTAACTCGCTTTGGTAGCTCATACCGGGTCTCCTAATGTGAAATATCTGGAAGGAGAGGAACAGAAGACTATTCAAAAACCAGACTCAGACACTGGAGCAGATATGGACTATACTGCACAGAAACAGCAAGGAATCTCTTTTCATCCACGACTGGTCATCCGAAGACTTTCCAACGGATCACAAAGAAAAATCAATATGGGACAACTAGCAAATCTCTCTAATCCACAAGCCTAACTCTCATACCCTGCATCTCAATAGGCACAAAAAGTCAACAAAATGGTCCCCTCCTCCTCGCATTTTGTTTCAGCTTAATTTTGATGGGGCCTCCAAAGGAAACCCAGGACAATCAGGCTATGGGGGGGTTTTCAGGGATCACTTAGGTACCCCTCATCTCATCTACCTAGGCTCCAAAGGATGGGACACCAACAATTCGGAGGAATTAGAAGGTCTCTGGCAAGGTCTCATTCTGGCTCAGGAACACAAATTCTTTCCCCTTATCATAGAATGTGACTCTCAAATCATTATCAATATGGCCACAAAACTTCTTCAAGGAGCTCCAATCCATAAAATAAGCAACAATTGGAGAATGGCGCAAAGATTGGAACAAATCAGACAATGGCTTTCTCAATACCAGGCTATTTCCTTCAAGCACACAGTAAGAGAAGGAAACAAACTAGCGGACTTTTTAGCCAATGTTGGTGTAGAATTGGAGATGGATGCCTATTCAGGTCCCACGCTCAGCATAGCTACAGAGGAACAACTCACTGAATTCAAAAATTTAGTAGAGAAAGACCGGCCTCATCATCAGGCAGTCTTCCCAAATGCGGGTGCTTCTCGATCACTTGCCCAGCACGTATAATACCCTCTCGGCAGCTGGATGCACATTTGGTCGCATTTAAGAATGCCGATCTCACAATAGATTATCGATCCTGTGTTAATGTGCGAGGTGAACATGGTACCTTCAAGCATTAATGGAGGTCAGTGGAGTGCAGGGGCATTTACGCCACATAGTTGGCCTGCCATGAGGAATCGCAGTGTTATAACCGCCCAGCTCCCTCCCCGCCATTGGCATTTCCTGTCTCTGAGCATTGCTAAGTCTAAGTGTAGGTTTCATTCCCTTGGTGTTAAGACGGTTGCGCAAGCCTCTTTCCCCTTCCCCAATTCGCATCTGTTCAGTTCTCCAAGTCGCAAGCAAGAGTTATTAATGCCTCGACACAGAGGAATTCCGCGCAGAGGAGGCTCTTCAGCTCCCAGAGGTTGAGCCCCGCACTCCCCTTCTCCGCTCATTATTCCAATTTCTTCTGCCTCTCCGTCTTCACCCCCCCCCAATCCTTCCAGCCAAGTCCCGAATACCTCCTTTCAGACTTCCCGCTTCACATTCCACAGTCGACTGAACAAGCCAGTGGTTACCATTACGACTACCATTCTGGTAGCGGAGGAGGCGGAATTGCATGAGGACCCGACTAGCTCTTCATCCACCCCATCTCTGGAGGAAAGTCTGGCTCAGGGAGAAGTGGAAGGACCGAAGTTCACTGCTGAACACATGCAGGAGGACTCCCCTGCCGCCGAGGATGCCACCGATCAATGGACTCCACCTCAGGAAGAAGTTCTCGTTTGTGGTCCTGTTCAGCATGATTTCGGTATTCTTCATCTCGTTACCCCTGCTGAGGGCAGAGCGGATGGCAATGAAGAAGTCACCTGGGTCGTCGCACCAGGCACACAAGCTGAGAGGGACACCTACCCTCAGACACCGCATGAGTAACTACCTCCTCTACGCAATCCAGTTGCTACACCTCCAAGGTCTAAGTTTTGATTTAAAATCTCTATTACCGTCTTTCTCTATGCTATATGGCCAAGTTGCAAGTTTTGGTCAGTTCCTAATCCGACTTCCGCAAGTTTTTTTTGGAATGCTGGTGGATGTTTCAACTTTTTGGAAACTCTGATGTGCGCAGTTGTGCCACAAAATACTGAGGCTGTAAATGTTCTCTGTTATGCGCTTTTTTGCTTGTAAGGAATGGATAACTGGAAGCAGTTCATTTCAGTGTAATAAACAGAGTACTCATACATGTTCAACTGCTCCTCTCTGAACTCTATTTCTTCTGTCGAGGGCTGGTTCACTCACCCTCTGAGGCTCCGACCTCATTGTAAATATCTCTTTTTTTCTTATTAATAGAAATAGTCTTTATTCAGAAAAAATAATAAT
>APFE031601489.1:0-16000 GCA_000404065.3 Pinus taeda | reverse complement strand
ATTTTTAGTGATGATTATTATTATGATTTTTTAATTTTTTTATTTACTCTTGAATAATTACCATTTTTAGTTTTGAATAATTATCCTTTTTATTTTTATTCAAAACTAGTTCTAAATTTCTAAAAATATAAAAATATCTAAAAACTAAAAGTAAATCCTCTAAACTTCCAAAAAAAAATTTAACAATTTTAAAAAATATAAAGATATCCTAAAACTAAAAGTAAATCCTCTAAACTTTCCCAAAAAAATTAACACATTTCTAAAAATATAAAAAATTTCTGAAACAAAAAAAAATCCTCAACTAAGAGATTCGCAAATATTAAAATAAAGAAATATTTCTCAAATAAATAAAGTAAAAATAAAAATAAAAAATCCCAAAGTAAATATTTCTCAAATAAATTAAAGTAAATCATGTAAATTAAACTTTTTTAAAAGTAAAATTAAAAAATTTCCCAAATGAAATTAAAAAGAAAAAAAAATTACAAACATGAAAAAATATTTCCAACTTATAAAATAAATTAAAATTAAATTATTATTATTATTATTATTAAATTCAAATGGAAAAAAGCATTATAATTACATGTAGGTCAGACATGGACTTTCCTATTTCATCTAACAATGCATGTGTTCTCAACATACCGACTACCCTCTTAACTCACGTCGAGTCGCATATTGCAATAGGACGAACCAAGAATTGTCTACCTCGACTTCTCGACTCCTGAGTTCCTTCTCATCTTATCTCCCCTCTTTCCTCGACCTCCTTCTTAAACCGATTATGGGCCACGTTGGGTTGCCACTGTCCGCTACAATTTATAAAAAATGAAGAAAGTCCTCATTTCTGACCACCCGACTAGCCACCCATTTCGTAGGTTGAAGGTGGGAGGATAGACCTTTCTATTCCATAAATCACTAGCAGCATTCCCGATATTCTGACTCTCATCTTGACCAATGCGAGGCCGCACACCACAACACAATGAAAGAACATTCTCGTTCCTTCAACCCCGAATTATGTGTATTCTTGACCTCTCGACTCTGTACTTCCCTTTCATCCCGACTACGATGCATGTCAACATGGAGCTATCTGTCTTAACAACCTCCCGACTCTCAAATTCCCTTTTATCCCAACTATGATGCGTGTCGGCATCGTGATATATGGCACACTATACATTAGATCAAGACCATCTCAGCCTCCGACCACCCGACTTGCCACCTCTTTCCTAGGTCGGGCATCATGTCTTTCTGTTTGACAAAAAATACTTCGCATCTCCCCGACCTTCTGAATCCCTAATATAATGCCACGTGAGAAGACACCCGAAAAATATTAACTTTGTAATTCTCCACACCCAACCTCCTGACTGTCGACCTCCCTCATACCCCCACCAAGTTGAAGGATAGCAACTGCCTTGCACTCCAAATAACAATAAATTATATATTTTGGTATGTGTGCCAACCATAATTACCTTTCATGTTTGCCTACTTATTTATTTTAAACAAACACTGAAATAGGAAGCCACCATTTAAAAAAAACATTTCTGTAATTCCCAGCATAAAACCTCACCTCAATTTTTGGATGCAAGTGGTTGAAATGTTTCGCCACTTGAATAACTAATTAACACATGTCATGTGAATTTATTGGTGGTCATACCAAGGAAATCAAGAAAATATATAAACTTTCCTTCTTTGCACTTCCTACTTTTCACTTTCCTTTCCACACCCCGTTTACAGTGGTTCTCTTAAACTTATCCCTCATTACATACTATCAATTTGAAATTCACCGCAACCCTCCTAATTTCTAGTAAACATAAACTGCCATACATAATTGAATCAATTAATTTCATATATCTCATACAATGTTTAATTATTTTTATTCGTTTGTAGTGCACAAGATGGGAAAAAGGTTAATTCATGACCCCAAAGCAGGTCATACAACACATCAAAGAACACTTACAGGTAGCAGAAAATCCTAAACCAGAGCTCTGTAATATCAACAAAGCCCTCTACTCTGACACCACCTTTAAAACAAGAATGGTAGGTATCATGAAGTGGGAATAAATATATAATTTATCTAAGAATAGAAGATAGTTAAATTCCAAAACTTCAAGTGAGGGAAAAAAAAATCAGTTTGAAAAAATTAGATGTATAAAACTGCACAATGTTGTTTATAGAGCCAAAACCTTTCCTTATTACGACATGGTTTCATGGGCCATGCGACATATGGATTTTCCCACCCACACAATAATCCACCACAACAAAAATATTATAGCCTCTTGGAATCTAAAAGTACTTTATGCAATTTACAAGCTTAGCCCTACCAAAATCTCCTTGAACATAGAGAATCTCGACAAATTCAACAACGCAGTGTTAAGGAAGTGTGAAAGACATATGCCAAAATTGTCATACATTGGTTACGAGAAGATAGAGAAGGCTTGAAACTTAAGCATCAAAATAATATCCAATCATCATTTTCAAAATACCTGATAGGAAGACCTTGAGCATTGCAAATTTTAATGGATGGCTTTAATGCACAACCTACTAAATGATTTAGAGTGCTTCAATTGGGTTGAAATTATTTCTTAGAATATAACAAATTCCCTTATGTTTTCCATCATGTATCCTCCAGGATATGATCACCTCTTTTGCATTTCAACCTACATTACTGATATAATAATTGCTTGTATTTTGTTTCCTCTCATGAGTGGAATCACCCAGTCAATAAGCAAGTCCCCGTACAAAATTACACACCAATTTTGTGGGAAAGTAACTTCATGTTTTAATTTTACAACATTTATAATTATGTGTTGCTTTTCTTCCATCATATTCTTTTTGGAGAAAACCCTCCCAAAGTTAGTGAATGCCTTAAAGAGGCCTTATAGGAGACTTCTTCATTAAATAACTATTCACATATATCAAAGTCTATGGAAATGAAGTCAGTCCTCACATCCTTCCTATATATATTCCAGAGAGGCTAGGTTTAATATAGGTAGGTAATCAAACTACCTTTAATGGACAAGCTCAGAAATTAAGCAAACTTGAGAACAAAATCTGGCAAAATTTCCAAATTCACGTTGGAAAAGTTTTCCTGAAGAATCGAGGACATGCATTTAAGAAGGGAAGAGAACTCAACTATGTTTGGTTTTATTCATTACCCCTTCATCAATATGACCCTCATGGAATAATAAATTATAATTATAGTGATGTCAACTACATCAAAAACCTACAGACACTAGTAGCCCCTCTTTGATTAAATTCTCATTAATATTGATAATTTTGACAAGGATTTTCAAAGAGGGAATCTGTTTAGTAGTGAGGATAGAAGTACAAATCAAACAATTTAAATAAATACTTTATGAGGACTTCCTTAACTAGAAGAGTCTTCATAGAAACATTGCAAAAGAAGACATGAAACCTCTTGAGCTTCTCAAATATAATTTCAATGACATTATTTCAGATCTTGTTTCCTCCTCTGCAAAAATAGAAGAAGCTCAATGTGAAAATGTTCCTGATGTTTCTTTTACAGTTCCAAACATAGGCGCAACAAAATCAAGCACTGGTAAAGAGAAAGACATGGAAACTAAGACAAACAATTAGGCTAAAAGGAACACAAAACTCACATGTCAGAAATAGGAGAGAGAATAGAAAGAACATGCAATAGGAAACTAGAGTTCGTCTCGAAACAATGTCACTATTACTGACATCCAAGATCACACTTGTAAGGTAGATATACAGTCAAAGGAAATTAATGAGGAATTTGTTATGGACATTGACACAACGAAAGAAGAGAAAATTATGAACATCCTTGTGTCAACATTCACCACCTTCTTTAACAGAGAAAAGGTGTTTCCTCAACAACAAAAACACTGTACCCAAATATCTATTCCACAAACCTATCATGACACATCCATGACTCCAATTTCTATGAAAACTCCTCTAGGGTCCTTTTTATTTAATTTTGACACTAAAGTACAAACTGTTTGTAAAACTGTTTGATCCCTAACTAAGTATTATGTTAATTGTCAAAACAAGTCAGTTGTCAGAAAAATGAAGAAACCAAATATTGACAGTTATGAAAGCATTTCAGAATTCAACTGGAAAGCAATAGGAATTGTTGAGGAAAAAGTTGAAGAATCCTCCAAGGCTCTTGGATCCTTTCTCAATTACAACTAACACCATGTTTGCAAATTTTCCACTGCCTACAAGAATAGTCTACAAAAGATAAAACATGTTGAAAGTGAAATTGAGGAAGCCAAATCTTTCAGTGAAGAAAGTTGGAAAAACCATTCCACAACGTGTGTATCTCAGTTCACCATCGAAAGTGGGAATGTGTAGAATGAACACAAAAATTAGGTCAATGAACTGAAACTGAAACACTCTATAGAAATGTAGGTAATCGAAGAATAACATGCACAAAAAATCCAAATATTGAAGTAATAATGTGAAAACAACATTGTGACCATGATGACAACATTGAAAGAAAAAATTAAAACTCTTAAGTTTTAGTCAATTCAAGGTCGTGAAGTAGAGAACAACCTGCAGGTTTTTAAGGTGCAAGAAATACAGGCAAGAGAAATATTTTGAAAAGAGAAGGCTATGTTTTATAAAGAAATGCACAAAATTCTCACATGATTTCAATAGAAGGTTGATATTGAGGACAAAATAGAATATTTGGTGGAAGAAGAGAAGTCCATTAAATATAAAATCACAACAGTTCTTCAATGGGAAACAATG
The DNA here is from genome assembly GCA_000404065.3 of Pinus taeda. Classification (NCBI taxonomy): domain Eukaryota; kingdom Viridiplantae; phylum Streptophyta; class Pinopsida; order Pinales; family Pinaceae; genus Pinus; species Pinus taeda. Next base: position 11,275 of record APFE031601489.1, on the reverse strand, counting down.
TTCCATCATAGCCACATCTCAAATGTCTCCAAAACAGATAAAAGACTAATTTTTTCTTCTTTGAGTCAATAAGAGTTTGAGGCAAAAGAAATCAAAGAATTCATTAAAAGGGCTAGTGAACATTGTGTGTCAGTATGGAAGATGGGCACATATTTCATAGAGAAATTCTATCTCTCAAGATCTAAATCATTAAAAGATGTGAAACCTATCTCATTGTAATACAATCTCAAACACAACACCACAGGTGACTAGAGAGTCAAAGGAACTCTCAAAACCTAGAACAATGAAAATTTTAAGATATTTATGCACTTTCCCTTTGAAGAAATTAAACTCATATCCAAATTTAGAATCAAGTAAAACAAAAACAAAGGACTTATGTAGAATCTGATATCAATCTCTAAAGTGAATATTACCCATTTTCATCCTATCCATTTCTGAGGAATTTCTCAATTGTTTTCAGATTGAGCTAACTACATCAAGGAAAACACACCACATTTGGTCTGCATAAAAAAATAAGAATTAGATGGGGGGGGAGGGGACCTTAAACGACCTGTTGGACATACCTAAAAATAATCCTCTCAGGAAGGATTCAAATTTTAGAGATGGAATTTTTCTTTCTTGCATACAAATCTCACATATTTTCTGATTCCATAATATTCATTTTTTTTTCCTTTTATTCAGCGTTATTTATATGAACTCTTACATTGGATTAGGGGTCTGTATGCTAATGATGTCCAAGAATTTTCTTTTCCAAAGAATTCTTAGAAGTGAATATTTTTGAAGATGAATATAATGAATTCAATGCATCTTGTTCCCCTTATCACTTTCATTTTTTAATGGGTGTTCCTCCCCTTGAATTTTCAATGTTATTCATGTCTATCTCTTGCTAAATATTGTCATAATGTGCTTGACTTTTTTTTTCATGTGATAGGCCTTGTTTTCTTCCTCAAAGCAACTTGCAACGAATTTCTAAAGTGTGATATTTTTTCAAAAAATATAATTTTAGTTGTATGCATATTCACATTTGAGATTCATTCCCTGCAATCTCTTTCATTTTTAAATGGATGTATGCCATGTTCAATGCTTAACTATATTCTTGTCTATGTATGCCACACTATTTCCACATTCTCTTAAAGACTCCTTAGGACATGGAAATCTATATTATTTTCCTCTCTGAAAGAAAATATTTTTTTGCTATGTTCTCACATATCTCCTTTGCACTCAACAATGATATTTCATCCTCAGTGCACTAGCGTGCCCATGTTCACAAGATAGCCTCGTTTCAGGTATTTTATTTTGCTGCTAGTGCATGCAAATATGTTTTGGGAAGAAGGTTGTACTTCAACATGGATTTTTCGAACCTACATTTTTCTTGCACAACAAAAATCTCACTTGAATGTGGACTGGCCCACCACATTCATTTTCTCTCATGAATTTGATCTCTTTAAAGAAAATTTTTCCAACCTTTAACTTTATTAATGTATATCTATGCCTGGATAAAACAATATTATATTATGCACTTGTCATCATACCTCACTGCATGTTTCCTTTTATCAAAGAAATGTGTTTTATGTTTTGTGACTGCAAATGTATTAGATAGTGAAACCTCTTTTTCAAACTACATTGCACCTAATCATATATGTTTTAACAATATATTTTTTCAAATAACGTTTCCCTCTCATCACATGGAAATATGTATTTTGGAAAACATTTTCATTCTCACTTTTCCCCAAGAAATTGTTGAAGTGGAATCTTTTTAAACGATAAAACTATGCATTGAATTCTTATTTAGCTATCACACACATTTCCAACCTTGAATCTATTTTATGGGTGCATGTATGTCCTACTTGTTTCTTAACCTTATCCATGTCTAGCTCTACCTGTATATAATGATAACATGTATATTTTCTTGTGATCCATTGATGCAGGAGCATCAAGGCCAATTTTCATTTTAATGATGTAAATAAAGGGGGTGTGATATTTTTATTATTTTATTGTTAGATAAATTATATAAGTGAGGATTTTGTAAATATTCCTGTATTAATTAAAAGGATATGAGAGAAATAGATTAGGAGCCAAATTTGGGATTAGGAATACTATGTATGGGACTTTGTTGAGTCCACACCTAAAATATAGATGTAGTTGAGGATTGGGCGGAGAGACTTTTGGAGTGAATTAAATGCATTATTTGTGTATAAATATGAGTGGTTTTTGTGAGGAAAAGAGACTTGAAGAGTTGCAGAGAGAGTGTGAGTAGTGAGAGGGTTTCCTCATGGGAGCCTTCAGCGATTGTAAAGGCCCACAGATCTTGAAAATATGGCCATGAACTAAGAGGTTTTGAAATTGTTTGCATTTGGCTTTATTAATGAATAAGTTTGTGTTTAAAATTCCTGGGTGAATTGTATATTGTATGATGGATAAATTAGTCTTGTTCTTGATTGGATCGATACCATTGAAGTTGTTGAGATTGTGCACATAGCTGAACGGCATGTTATTTACTGTATTGATCATTGGAATGATCGATTGTCATTTCCGTTATGAATTATGTTGGGCGCTAATAGAAAATGAATGTGTTTTGATTCTGCTACATGTATGAGTCATGCTGGTATGGACATCGTTGAATTGAATTGCTAGCATGGTGGAAAAGTAGTGCAGGGTTTTTTTGTATCGATTTTATTGCATCAGTTCACAATTATTAAGTGAAAGGTTCTGTGTGCAAAAGTTTGAAAGGACGTAGAATCAAATTTGTGCAAACGGAGTACAACGAGACGTGGAGAGAGCGACTGGCGGTAAACCAGGAAAACCTGCAAAACCCAGAATCTCTCCATTCTCATGCATATACAAAATGCATCTCGAATAATCGCCCAAATAATTCTTCAATGTCTGAGCAATTTCACAAACTATCATTCGCGGAAGCTCCTTTATATTATCATTCAACTAATTCACATATGCAGAAGCTCTACTCCAATTTCAAAACTTATGGCTAATAACCATGCTTCACATCAATTCCTATTATTGAACCCAAACTTCAATACAATACCAATTTAAAACTTAATATAGAAACTTATCAAAGCATAGGATTTACTCAATCCATAACCAAACCCAATACCTCTCATCTAACGTTCACATATGGCTGGATTTTAAAATCAAAATTCAATAAAAAAGAATGCACCCATGCTTTAAAAGCTCAGCCTGGAAAATTCATACCACTACACATTGATTTCAGGCATCACAATATAAATGAGATTCGAGCTTGTTTGAATTAATGCTAGTGAGATCGTTTAAAAAGAATGCCAACGCTCCCAATTTATATTCAACCAGAATACATAAACTAACATAACAACAATCTTCATTATGGTACTCATTCTGTACCAATTTTCCCCAACGCTGAATTGTTACGGGAAAATACGAAAGACCAGAATCATTGTTGGACCATGAGAAAGAAAGTGAAATGATAGAGACTACAAGTAAAAATAGATCGATAGATAAACATGTAGTTAACAGAAGAGCTAAGGAAGCTCGAGCAGATGATGGATGTACAGTTGAGATGTATGCAACTCAGAGCAGCTGAGTTGGAAGAGGAGGTTTCCATTGATGAAACAGAGGAGGAGATCATTGATGATTTCTTGAGTTATTAGATAGATCCAGATCAGCTAGATAATATGAACTCATGTTTTTATAGCTGACAATTGTGATGTGATTACAGGTGCTGAGGAGGATGCGCAATCTTGTGAAGTTGTCACAAGCATGGAAAAGAATCTTTCAGGAGATAAGTACTTTGAAGGAGAAAGCAGTGATGCTTTTGCTGTTACAGCACAGGAAGTTCTTGTGAATGAAGAAAAGGATCAACTTGAGGAGTTGGTATATGAACCAACAGTTGAAACTGTTGAAACTTGTAGTTTTCAGACTGACAAGTTGTCTATGAATGCAGGGATGATACATGATGATGATCAATTTGTTATAAATGTTGATAATGACAAATTGTTTTTATTAAGTGATGGACAGATAACTGAGTTTATTACAGGAGGTGAGAATCATAATTATGTTCAGATGACAGATGATGAGATGGTGAAAATAGAAAGCTTGGTTTGTGAAAGTATTGAATATTGCATAGAACGTTTCTCAAAGGAGATGACAGGTTTATGGCAGGAGTAAAGTGTTCTAGAGCAGATACTAGAAGTAGAGAAGATAAGTGTTCAGAATATAAGGACAAAGATGAATGAAAATAAAGAGGTTCGTTTTTATGACCCAGAGCACAGAGGAATTCTCAGAGAAGATGATGCTAAGGAGAGACTAAGTGATAGTCTCAAGAATGATTGGGATCAACATACTGAAATAGTGGCAATGGGAAGTAAGGCGCTGAGGCCTCATGATCTTTATTTTAATAAGTGTTTTGTGAATGCAGGTATTGGTACTGAAGAACATTTGACTCAGTTGAGAAATCAAATGAAGGGAGAAGAAGTTTTCTGTTCCAGAAGACAAGAGGGCATGAATGATCGGGTGGCAGTCAGAATAGAAATAAGCATAGAAGCAAGAAGTCAGCAAGTGACAGTACAATAGAGAGAGTAAAAACTGAGCAAGTTGTCTTAGCTCAGGAGACAACAAGAAATCAACAGCTGGGAGATTTATTGGACCGAGAGATTGAAACCATCAGAAGACTGATGATGAAAGTATCCCGGAAGAGGCCAACAACAGTAAAACAAAGGAGAAGCAAAAAAATAAAGACAACAGAACATTGTGAAAGCTTAGTCAGTGTGGCGATGCAGCATAAAGTGTGGAGACCTGGAGAAGAAAAACAAAGAGAAGCAACGACAAGTGGAAAGTTGTAGCACAAAATATGGGATCCAGGCATACACAGATCCGAACACATGATCAGGTGATCATGTTAAATTTCAACCTTTGGAGTCTGATGCAGGAGCATCAAGGCCAATTTTCATTTTAATGATGTAAATAAAGTGGGTGTGACATTTTTATTATTTTATTGTTAGATAAATTATATAAGTGAGGATTTTGTAAATATTCTTGTATTAATTAAAAGGATATGAGAGAAATAGATTAGGAGCCAAATTTGGGATTAGGAATACTATGTATCAGACTTTGTTGAGTCCACACCTAAAATATAGATGTAGTTGAGGATTGGGTGGAGAGACTTTTGGAGTGAATTAAATGCATTATTTTTGTATAAATATGAGTGGTTTTTGTGAGGAAAAGAGACTTGAAGAGTTGCAGAGAGAGTGTGAGTAGTGAGAGGGTTTCCTCGTGGGAGCCTTCGGTGATTGTAAAGGCCCACAGATCTTGAAAATCTGGCCATGAACTAAGAGGTTTTGAAATTGTTTGCATTTGGCTTTATTAATGAAGAATTTTGGGTTTAAAATTCGTGGGTGAATTGTATATTGTATGATGGATAAATTAGTCTTGTTCTTGATTCGATCGATACCATTGAAGTTGCTGAGATTGTGCACATAGCTGAAAGGCATGTTATTTACTGTATTGATCCTTGGAATGATCGATTGTCATTTCCGTTATGAATTATGTTGGGCACTAATAGAAAATGGATGTGTTTTGATTCTACTACATGTATGAGTCACGCTGGTATGGACAGCGTTGAATTGAATTGCTAGCACGGTGGAAAAGTAGTGCAAGGTTTTTTTGTATCGATTTGATTGCATCAGTTCACAGTTATTGAGTGACAGGTTTTGTGTGCAAGAGTTTGAAAGTACGTAGAATCAAATGTGTGCAAACAGACTACAACGAGACATGGAGAGAGTGACTAGCAGTGATTAAGTTCTACGCCTTTTCCAAAAGCCCAGAACTTCTGTTTGTTTTTTTTAAAAGGTTCAGTTATCTACGGATTGTATTAAATTAAGTGGCAACGTTGAAATAATCTGATTATAAGGGGAATATCGAAACTATAGATCGTTGGAGGCAGTAATTGTCTATAGAACACATTTGATCTGACATGCTATGTGGGTTTTGTATATTGGAAAGGAACCCTGTAGCAATCAATTGAAGGTTTTTCTGTGTAATTGTTCTGTGTGAAGAAGATTGGAACATAATGGTGTTAATTTGCAGGTCTATGTGCAGTGTAAGGGCGGAACGATGATAGATTGTATAAGTCAGGAGTGCTGGCACGAAAACCAGCATGTACAAGTCTATACATGAATCGAATTGTGAATGGAATATTGTATGCGGTAATTCTACATTTGTCAGAGTCTAAATGAATATTGAATCTGGTTGATTAAAAACAGTTTGGTTCCATGTTCAAGGCAAATGTATGTATAATTGTTTAATTGCAGAGGTGTCGAAGCAAATCATTAGATGAACTTCGACTTGAGTGCAGGTGGAGTCGATGAAGAACGACTTTGTAACTGGCCAACGTATATAAAAACTGGCAGAGCGCAGATGTTGCAGCACTGGAATGAATGCACAAAGAATGGTAAGTGTGGTACATTGTTTTGATCTTAAAATACAATATTAAGAGCAGATCAGAATATGGAAAATGGGATTTGATGAAAGTCTGATATTAAGGCTTGGGAAAGGGTCTTTATGAGAGCATGATTGGGTGTTATATGAACTACGTGCTAACTTCATGGAATTGGGCTATTGGGTTTTCTCAAAGGTAAGATTTATGTAGTGTGACATTTCAAATTAACGCCCTGAATGTGAGTGGATTGGGATTGAGATAATTCCATATACGAATGGCATTTAATTAAAATGTGGAATAAATGGTGAATGATTCTAACCATATGTTGAAAGGCTTCCACATGTAAACGGTAGTGTGTGGAATTCGCCAGACATTGAGATTTTGATTTGGGAAAATGCTGAGATTGCATTTTTATATGCATGAAGACTGAGATTCTAGGTTGGCAGGGTTACCTGGTATCATCCATGCAATAATATTGTTTTTAATAATATTGTAATTAAACAAAACAAATATTTATTGTGTGACCAAATATATTTTTGATATTCAACCCTGACATTTAAATGACAATGCACCCAATTCATCTGCTTCTCAACAAAACATCTTTAGAAGGAATTTTTTTTCCTAGTAGGACATGGAGTGACATTGTTTCCACAATTTTGTTATTAGAGAAAAAAAAAAATCTTACAATGATATTCTCTTTAATGATCCTTCTCTTTCTTCCTAAGTGTGACAAATTTCATCTTAGATAAATGTTGGAAAGCAAAATACAGTGAGACCCAAATACCAACTAACAAATTCACTCTTGATATGGTTGTAAATGTCAAAACATGACTCTCTTTGTCCCCTATATCAAGAGTGGCTCATTGCAAAGTCATGCCGTATGATTTGTGTATAATAAATGCCCACACCATTCTTAAAAGGTATATTTTTTAGATTCACTTTAACAATCAATGTTATAGGAACAATTCTTGGGAAATTTATATCAAATGGAATGCCTATGTACTATTCAAAAATAACCATGGCAAACACTGGAAGTTCAAGTAGTTTCGAACTAGGAATATAGTATAAGATATCCTCAACAATTCCAAGTGCGCCATTTACCATCCCAAATTTAATGCACAAAGTACATGTCAACATTACACACTCTCCACGACATAAAAACATCTCATGCTATGAAACATCATCGTTGTTGTCATCTATTTATGTTCTTCTCATCCCCTCTGCAACACAACCCACAATTGGGCTATTTAATTATTTGAGGATCTTCTGATTGTGTAGGTTCACCAAATTATTCATTTGAAACAAGTGAACTAAAGATTCAAACAAAATATTTATATTGCACATAGGCAACTTTGAACATGTGAAATGAGAACATCCCAATCATGCATAGTAGTCTCTGCATTTCTATTATTCATTAAAATATTTTGAAAAGATGTTTGTTTAGGATCATCTACCTCTTTCCTAAAGATATTATCGAAGGCGATAAAAATATTGAAGCTTTCCCACAACACCTTCCTTGTTGTTCTAATTGCATACAAAGGTTTATCCCTGACATGAGGCATATACCTTAGGTCACCAACAAGAATCATGGACCTGACACCGAAAGGACAATCCTTCTTCTGAGGAATCACTTCCCACACATGTACATATATCTGAAAAAAATACTCGGACCTCTATAGCTCATCTGATCAATCGGAAAATAGAATATCTACCTCATTTCTTCTTGAAGCGTTGGTAGGGCTTGGTATCTAAATGTTTTCTTATCTTTTATGGCAATTTTTAAAGACGAGTATATTGTCTTTCCATTTATATTGAAGGAAATAATGCTAGTGGATGCGATAAAAAACAAAGAACTCCTACCACCCGTTGTAGCATCACAAAGAGCATGGAAAATACACTGAATAAGAGAAGAATTTCTGGTTCTAGTTGTACCTTGAATAATAATTTTAAACACATCATCCATTATAGAATCAATAAAGTGGTGAAAATTTATCTCAAAATCATTTCGTGGTTTCTTAGATATCAAGGAATGTGAAACTACTATCTCCCCAACTGATTCACCATTAACAACACCGACTGACTAATCATATTTTATAAAATTGATAGCTTGTTTCACAATTTCATTTGGCACAATTGTTTCCTAACACTTATATTCAATATCCTAAATCCTTCTCACAATATTGTTAAGGTCAGAAACTGCTACATTGTTCGAAGGAACAATTCAAGAAAATGCATGCCACTCTTAAGAGCGTTTGTCAACATTACCTTCATGAACAAGGGAATCGACATCCTCTCCATTACTATAATATCGAAAGGGGCCTTAATCAACCTACCATGCACGATAACTAATATTCCTCCAATTCTTAATGATAATTTCACTTCAATTTCCTATATTGGAACCAATGTCTTGAAATGGCTTATACAAAAGAAACTCACTCCAACAAAATGTTTCGAACTCTTCTAAACCCTCATTTGGAATATCATATAAATTCGCCTGGATATATAAAATAGCATGCAAATTACAGAGTTTCCATGCCTCCTTCCTAAGCTTTCCATCATAGCTCCATGATCTCGTTTTTTCTATCAAACACAAATGCCCGAGGAAATGGGGGAAATTCTAATATAGATCAACAAAATTTCTCTCACATGAAATTTTATCAGACTATAGGGACAATCTAAGCAACACTTTCTCACCAACACTTAGTGCAATAAAATTTCAACCAACACAATAAGAGGTAGCGTTAGCAACATACACCATGTTTCTTGTGCACCAATGTCTTTCTCAACAAGTGTCTGTACAATAAAACTCCTATATGTAGACAACATAGGAGCATCAGAACCACCCGGGACTGCAACCCTTATCAACATATCATGATAACTTTCAGTCATTCTTTCTGCCTTCGGAGCATATTTTTCATTATATTTCAAAATTGCACGTCAAGAAGAAACTTCTTGACAATCAACATTTGCTTACCAATAGTGAGAAGGTTAGCATTGTGGACATTCAAATGGTCCTCGTTGCATGTTTCTTCATATTTATTCCTCACTTTCTCATCTTCTTACATTGTAGATTGATCCCGCACCTCCAATGGAGAATCATAATGACATGAAAGGATAGAGCCCTTCTTCTATAAACATGATCAAAAATGCATTTTGCGTGTCTTTTCACTCTATTGAGAAAATTCTCATAGCCTTCATGATTGCATAAAAACTCTGTGAGCATTTTAAAAGGCACAGGTCATGATTAACACTTCTAGGAACCATCACATTATGATGGTGTCTGTCATGTGGATTATGTGCTATTACATATTTTTCAAAGTAGGACTTGGATTCATCAACATCCAAATACATTGTCCAATCTAATATTTCCATATTCGGAGGTTTTGATAGCCATAAGAAACCATGGATGTGCACTGAGCCTAATGCTTCCACTCATATCTGTCACGTTTTTTTACCTGTAGTTAGCATATAAAAACCAATGAAAAATAATATAGCCATCATTCGAAGCCTACAGATAATATGTTAAAATAAAGAACCATGAACATATACCAGATGTCTTTAGCTCCTAGATACTTCTCAAGGACCACTTCACGAAATATATTGATTCTTTGGTGCATGTACATAGCAATTGTATGCAGGTACTGAATTAAATTCTTAATCTTTTTTGCATGCTTATTTCATGGAAGAGAACATGTCACTGAAAGCATAATACAATGCAATTCAGGCCTCTTATTGTCATTTTCACTCAACGTAAAAAACAATGTTGGGTAGCCCAATTATGTGATCATGTCAGTTAGCTCAGAATGAAACTTTGTCTAATATTTCCTTGTACCCCTAAGACAACCATCAAAACACATTAATTTCTCTACAAATTTATCCTCATGAAGACCCATGAGCTGTTGATACAACTCTCGAATAGTTGTAGGTCCACTCTCATGGATAGTATTTTTCGATAATAAAGAAGTTGTTCCCTGGCTATGATGACACATAATCATATTCAAAAGGAAATATTGAAACTGAGGATGGCTTCCAAATATCTCATCACAATACCTAAGGAGATGCAAACCATATTCATGAGTTTCAACATTGCAAATATGTGGCTGCAACCAATTAGCATCACCAGTGGGAAACAAGTTTGGAAGGCGAGGTCCAACAACCCCTTGTAAGAAAATTTGTAACAACGATTCTATATGCGGAATTAAAGAATCTAAAATTGAAATTTCAATGCCCAGGATTACCTCCAGCCATTGATAACGCTCTTGCTGCAAACCACAGTCCACTTGCTTCTTCACTGAAACAGCACTCCAGCTTCAATCCAAGCAAAAAGAAAAATCACAGAAAATCTGAAGGAACTTCCAAGCTATGCTCTCTCAGCTAGATTGTGTAAACAACTGAAGGTGATTGAGATGCTAGCTTGGGGACCAAACACATGAATTTATAGCCAAGCTTCCATCAAGCTTCTAATGGCTATGTGTCAGTTGTTCCACAGATCAAGGTAGAGAACTCCAGATGGAGTAATGGACCACTTCAAAAGCTCCAACCAGAAAATTAATTAACTGCAGTTGATTTCCTTAATTTAAGGAAATTATTGCAGTTGGTTTCCAAAAATTAAGGAAAGACTGCAGTTTACTTCCACAACTGTAGGTAACAGTTGGAAAAAATTAATGGAGCTTAACATTCTCCCACTTGGTCCATACTTCCAAACTTAATGTCTCAACTTAAAAACCATTGATAATCTATATTAAGTAATAGATACATGAATCATGGCGATAATCCTCTAATGACGAGTATTATATTCCATGTATTACTATGTATTTATTCTTATTATAATTTATGTGGCAACAATTTCTT